>JALPQD010000134.1:262209-293648 GCA_023101885.1 Typhlomys cinereus | reverse complement strand
GCTGTAACAAAACACCTGATCAACGCAACTTAAAGAAGTAAAGATTGGCTGGCCTCACTGTTAAGTATGTCATAGTTAGGCACAGTGTCAACTGAAAGTTGAGGGTTTGAATTCTGGGCACATTTGTGGAGAATTAGTGGTTGAATAAGCCCAGAGCAAACCTGCAGGAGATTGTCTAGCTGATGGGGAAGGCCCAGCCTATGGTGGGTGGGATTAGGCCCAGGAATGAAATACAGACAGCTGGTTGAGAGAGTGGGCATCTTTCGTTACACTTGGCCAGACATGCTGGTCTGGCAAGTAAGGATCGTCCCTCTCTCAGCCATTAGGTGTGATGGTGTGGCCGGTTTCCTCAGCCTGTGTTGTGTGAGCTCTCCTGTCAAGCTGGACTATGAACTGTAACCAGACTATCATAAAAAAATAAACCCTTGTTCCTAAACGTTTGATGGTGATTATCAGCAACCATGCAGGTGAACTGCAACAAGGGTGCTGTCTGTCATGGTGAGGAAGTCACGGCAGCAGGAGGAGCCTGAGGCAGCTGGTACATCTGGCGAGTCCACAGCCAGGGAACAAAAAGCGATGTATGCAGGTGGGTGCCTGGCTTGCTTTCTCTTTCATTCAGTGAGGGTCTCCCAGTCCAAGCCATGGTGCCTCCCACAGTTAGGATGGAGCTTCCTATCTCCATAAACTAACCTAAAAAAAAAATCCTTACAGGCATGTCCAGAGACGTGCCTCCTGGGAATTCTAGATCCTATCTAGTTGGAAACGTGACTTACCACAGGAAAAAGTTTGCCCATGTCTTCCATGGAAGTTGCAATTTTCCAACACGCTCAGTTAAATCAAAAACTTCACCTGCACAAGACATCTTTAATAGCGTCTTGAGGGCTGAGTCCAAATAGCAGTTTGACTTCTTACCAGCTGTGCAACTCTGGGAAAATCCACGAGGGTCTCTGTGCCTCAGTCCCAACTGAGAAGTGGGATGGTATTGGCACTGATCTCGTAAGGTTGCCCTGTGTGTGCCAGCTCACCGAGTAGACCTGGCCCTCACTGTCACCAGGCGGACCTTTGTTCAACTGGATCTCTATCCCTCATCAAAGCCTTGGTCCTCCCCCGCCCCTGCAGTCCACAGTCTTTGATGTCCTGATCCAGCATGAGGAAATGGACATTCACTGTTTTATTCATCCCCACCCATTCTTTCCACCCTCACCACCAACAACCATTGGCGGCCAGAAAAAGCAAAGGTATTCAGAACCTTGCCAACACTTACCCAGAAAGCCAGGGGCACAGTGGGCACACATTAAACCAGTCCTTGCAGAAGGCAGACAGGCCTGTGCCTGACTGCCCAGGCACTCCAGCCCTGTGGGGAAAAATACATACATGAGCCTTGCTGTTGGCTTGCATTTTCCCTTGCATGTACCCAGCAAGAGACAGGACAGCACTGCCCCAGCAAGTCAGCCCCACCCCGCTTAACTTTCCTGGTGCAGTGTCAACAAAGGCAGGACACCTTTTTAAAAAAAAAAGTTTGATTTTTTATTTCTAATTAGCTAACGTGAAGCACTTGAGCCACTGAAGTCCCCCAAGCCTTCTGTCCCTACCTTGTTAAAACAGTGCAGAGGAACCCAAGGTTGCCTAGTCCATTCTCAGCCTGGTAGCCTTGCCAAGAAATGCTCTCACAGGAACTACCCCCTGCCCAGGCTAATTTTTCAGTTCCCTTTTTGACAGCAGCCAGCCCGAACATCCTGCCTCCTGTACCCCACTCCCCAGGTTCTGAGGGGTTGCTGCAGCCAGCCAAGCAGCCCCGAGTCCCAGAGTACCGACAGATGAAGTGCTGGGCTTGCAGTAAATGTCAAATGGGCTGCTCTTGCTACAACAGTTAGGACTGTGTTTGCTCCCGAATCTCCACGCCACAGTTCCATAGTATGTTCCAGCAGGAACACTGGGAAAGGACTGTCCTAGTGGGATCTAGAGAGCAAGATTATGGTTGCAAGAGGCCAGTGGCTCTCCGGCTTAAGGCCCTGTGGCCTTCCAGTTCCCTTTTCTGAGCCCTGTTTTCTCATCTGTAAGCCACAGCATTACCTCTGATCCTCCCATAAGGGTGCCTAAAACAACCCGCAGTTCCCAACACCACAGCACATAGCAGGTCCCTGGTACTCACTCCTGGGCTTCTGGCATAGCTGGATCTGTCCCAGTGCATGTCTATCTGTAAAACAGCATTTCTTGCACGTCCAGAGAAACCATTGTGTTGAAGTGTTTCTTCAATGCCAACAAATTTATTTCTTTTCCTAAGTGTACGTTTGAGGAGACTTCAGAGGCAACTTAGAAGTCCGTTTGTCTTTCTACCATATGGTCTCGGGGGGTGGACTCAAGTACCATCAGGTATCATAGTGAATATAGGTGTTAACTTGACAACTGAAGGTTCAGAGTTCTGGGCACATTATAAAAAAAAATGATAATTAAATTATGCCCCGAGAAAGCCTGCAGGAGATTGTCTATTGATGGAGAAGACAAATCCATGGTGGGCGAAGCTAGCCCTGAGCAGGTTTAGGAAAACATGGAGGGAGCTCGTTGAGGAAGTTGGCATCTTTTGGTATACTTGGCCAGACTTGCTGGTCTGGCAACTAAGGATTGTCCCTCTCCCAAGAGTCCTGTGGATATATGGATGTGATGTGCTTGGTTCCTCAATCCTGGTTGAAGAACTGTAACCAGGCTTGTGAGAGAGAATAAAACCCTTATTTCCATATAACCCACGTGGTAGTGAATTTGCTGGCAACATGCAGAGTAATTACAACACAATTTTGCCCATAGGCATCTACCGGCCCACAAATGTATTTCCAAATACCCAAAATCCTAGTCACCATGGAAATGGAAATCAAAGTTACTCACCCCAGTTAGAGTGGTGGCTATCAAAAATAGTAAATGAATGACTAAATAAGTGCTGGCAGCATGTGGGGAAAGGAGTTCTTCAGGTTTTTCTGGGAATATGCCCTAGTGCAGTCACTCTGGAAAAGAGTAAGAAACCAGAACCCATCAGCATTCGGCTGTCCTGTTTCTGGGCTAGCCAAAGAAACACCCACATGACTATGGCTGCTGTAACATGTTCACAAATGCCAAGATAGATAATAACAGTCTATCGAGGGTGGAGTGGACAAAGAAAATGTGGCATATATGCAAAAGTGGAAATTTAACTCAGTTATAAAGAAGAATAAATCATACTTTCCGGAGACTAGGAACCCCTTATTTCTTTGAGCAATAAGGACTTAGAGCAATTCAGGATATTTCCCCATGTCACCCTTGGGCCCCACAAGACACACACACTCAATACTCTTCTATACAAGTATACTTACCCATATGTAAACACACACACACACACACACACACACACACACACACACACTCCCTTCCCTCTGGCCTGGGGAGATTGTCCTAGAATCCCCCCAGAGCCCAGGCAGAAACTGGACAGGCATGGCAGCTGCCTGTAATCTTACCACTATGAAGGCAAAGACAGAGAATCCTCTGACTACTTGTTTGGCTAAATTAGCCAATTGGATTCAAACCCGACCCTATCTTTTTTTTTTCACATGCATAGTCCGTGTTTCAGTCTTTGAAGAATAGCTCTAAGACATCAAACCAAGTTAAACAGAAAAGTTTATAATAGACAATTTTATAAGGATAACACATGTAGTGATTAGTTACGCTAAGAAATTTTAATCTTGGAGTTTCAATTGCACCTTGTTGGCGACAGCACCCAGGTTTTTGGAGAAAGCTAGCCATCATTTTTCTCCTTTCTGCATAGACGTCTCATTGGTTGCCTTCTGCTTTTGCTACATGATCTCAGAGTCCTCTGCTTTCTCTGAGAAGTAGTCAAGAAATCCTCTTCTTTTTCCCTTGCTATTTCCTGGAGTTTTCCCCTATTTTTCTGGTGGGCACTCGTTGATTTCCACAGGTCATACTAACCACAGACAGAGCCTGGAGACAGCAACTCGGGAGAAGCAATAGCTCGTGACCCTGTTTTAATAACAACATTGGAGAATAATGGAAGAAAACACCCAACATCTGCTTTGGATCTCTGTATATGTGCATGCAATACATGCGTTGCACACATATGTATACCCACACACATCTGAACACACCCTATTCCCATATTCCCATGCCAAAAGAAATCCTGTCCTCTGCAGCAAAATGAGTGTCACTGAGGGACATCATGTGAAGAGAAATAAACAGGTACAGAGTGACAAGACTAGTGTTCTCTCTCATACATAAGCATGGTGGCTCACACCTGTAATCCAGGGACTCAAGAGGCGGGAGGATCATTGTGAGTTCTATGCAATTCTGGTCTACCGAGTGAGAACCTATCACAAAAGGAGCCCAACGTCATAATAAATGCCGGGTGTGACAGCGCACGCCTGTGCGCCCCGTGCTTGGGAGGTGAAGTGTGAGGATCAGGAGCCCAAGGTCAAGAAGTGTCGGCGAATTTGAACCTGGGGACAACTCGGACGCTGCCTGGACAAGATGCAAACTAGGAAAGGAGAGTTGAAAGTGCTACAGGGCAAGCTCAAGAGATTCCACTGCTGCTGCTCTCCTGTGTCCCCCATTGTGCGGCAGGAGAAGGAAAGAACCATGAGTATAGTGCAGGGACCATCCAGGCTGCGGCCTCCCGTGCTTGAAGATTGTCTTCCTTTGATATGGTGATCTAGGTATCTAAGTGACTCTTCCTCTTCTCCTTTCTCTCCCTTGACCTGGAGCTGTGGAGGTGGACACAGCCATCCGCAGTGCTTTCCTGTCTTTGTTGTCATTACTATTGCTTTGTTTCTTTGACACAGGGCCTCATGTAGCCTAGGCTGGCCTTGAACTCACTATATAACTGAGCCTTCTGAGTGTTGAGGTTACAGGTGAACACCACCCACCAGGAAATGTCTGCAGTACAAACCTCAGGCACTAGCAACTCTGCCCAGCAAGCTGTTGGGGTTCCTGGGGAAATGCTGTTATTGCTGGAGGACAGGGATTTCAAAGTTGGTTTTCTTTAAACAAAGCTAACATGTACATGTGGTGAAGCAACTGGATTCTAAAGCAAGAAATGGGATGACTACCAACACTTCCTAAGGCTATATCTACCCCCTCCTGGGGTCAAGGCCAACCTGAGTTACATGAGATCTTATCTCAAAAAATAAAAACTTCAGTAGTTTTTGTGGACACATAACATGTATGTGTATGGTATTTGTTCAATAATGGACACCAGGTTTGTGATGTTTCCATCGTTTCAGCATTATAAATAATACTATCATGAATATTCATGTACGACTTTTGGGGGGAGGTTGTAGCCCTGACTACTTGGGTCTCAATATATAGTCAGACTAGTCTCAAACTCATGGCAATCCTCCTTCATCAGCCTCTTGAATGCAAGAATTACAGGCATAGCCGCTATGCCGGGCCATGAATAAGTTTTTGTGTAGACACTTCACTGTTTTTCTGGTTTTTTTTTTTTTTTTTGTGAGGGGACTGGGTCCCATGTAGCCTAGGCTGGCCTTGAATTCTGTATATAGGTGAGGATGACAATGAACTCTTGAACTTCTTGCTCCCACCCCCTGACTGCTGGGATCACAGGCACAGGACACTACCAGTCTCTCTTGGGGAAATATGTTGGTAACAGAATATGCAGTATAAATAGACCGTCGGATTACATGTTGGACTTTTTGAGAAACTGCCAGAATGTTTTGTAGTGATTATACCATTTTACATTCCAATGTCAATAAATGAACATTTTAATTTCTCCATATCTTTACCAGTGCTTGACTTTTCTTTTCTTCTTCTCTTCTCCTCCCCTCCCCTCCCCGCCCCTCCCCTCCCTCCCCATCCCCTCCCCTCCCCTCCCCTCCCCCTCCCCTCCCCTCCTCTCCTCTCTTCTCTTCTCTTCTCTTCTCCTCGGAAGGTTGAGACAATGTTTCGCTATATAGCCCAGGATAGACTCAAACTTGGGTGATCCATCTACCTTTGCCTCCAGAGTCCTATGGTTATAGGCATGCACCATCATGACCAGTCTTAACATCTGAAATTTGAAGATGTATCATTATCATCTTCATTGCTATTTTTAGCGTGTTTGCCACAGTGCACATGTGGATGTCAGAGAACAACTTTCTTTTTTTTTAAATTTTTTTATTATTTATTCAATTGTGCGTGTGTGCGTATGTATGTGTGCGCGTGTGTGCGTGTGTGTGTCTGTGTGTGTGTAGAACCACGGACGAATTCGGGAACCACCATGGACGCCTCCACCTCCTCCTTGTTTACTCTGCCACGGGATTCACAGGCTCCGCCCCACCAGGACCAGAAACGCAGGCCGCCCCCGCTTCCGCCGGCGTCTATATGTGGGGTCTAGGATCCGAACTCAGGACCTTCTGCCTGCAAGGCAGAGGCTTAACCCCTGAGCCACCTTTCCAGCCCCAGAGAACAACTTTCTAGGGTCATTTTTCTCTTTCCATTCTGTACTCTGGGAATTGACTTTAAATCATCAGGCTTTTGCTATGAGCACCTTTATGCCCTGAACCATCTTGTAAGCCCTCAAGTTGACAGACAAGTATCTACCACTGAGCTATAGCCTTAAGCCTATTTCTGATTTTTTTTTTGGGGGGGGTGAGGCTAGGTCTCATGTAGTAACCCAGGCTGATCTGGAACTTACTATGTAACAAAGGATGACCTTGAGCTTTTGATCCCCCCCCACAGTGTCATTATATTCATTTATGCGGTGCTGGGGATGTAACCCAGGACTTAGTGCATATGAGGCTACCAATTGAGTTATACAACTAGCCCTCTTGCTGTAGTTTTGATTTGCATTTCCCTATGGACTAAAGACAACAAACTCTTTTTTATTTGCTTGTGGGCCATCTTTCTTGTATACTTGAGTCCTTTGTCCATTTTAAAATGACATGTGTATAGTTTTGTTATTAAGTTATAGGAATTCATTATATATGATCAATTTCAGATCATGCCATCTTTTTCAGAGATTTTATTCTTTTTCTTTTTAATTTTTTTATTCTTTTACAATTCCATACACAAATACAATGAATTTATATTATTTTACTCCTTATTACTTAATCCCATCCCTTCTCCTTTTCACATTGAAAAACTTCTTCCTGACTGGTCTCCCACTTATTTTCATATCTTTGTGTGTGTGTGTGTGTGTGTGTGTGTGTCTTGTTGAATTTCATTATGGTTGCCTTTGATGATATGTGCCAGACCACTTGCTGGAATGGGTATACCATTGAGGAAAGCACTCCTCAACTCTCCTGTCCAACATTAACTTTCAATAGTCTCTCAGGAGATGTGGTACTTCTTGAGATCTTTCCCCTTTCATGGTGAAATGCTGGTAGGGCAAATCTAGAATCTGTGTAGAAATACACAGACCTTCATAGAGTTCATGGATGTGGCAGCCTCATCAGATCCAGAAGATACAGTCTGGCTGCACCCCTTCCCCTTCGGACTCTTACATTCTTACCATCTCTTCTTCTATGATGTTCCCTGAATCTTAGGTTGGGTGGTGAGTTAGATGTCCAGTTTAGCGCTGAGCAATCCACAGTCATTATTTCATGAATGGGCCAG
The DNA here is from genome assembly GCA_023101885.1 of Typhlomys cinereus. NCBI lineage: Eukaryota > Metazoa > Chordata > Mammalia > Rodentia > Platacanthomyidae > Typhlomys > Typhlomys cinereus. Next base: position 286,061 of record JALPQD010000134.1, on the reverse strand, counting down.
TTGTGATTCTTTGTATTAAACACCTTCCACTGCTAAAAAGAAGTTGCATGCCACAAGAAGATTGAGCCTCCATAAGAGTAGACAAACCAGAGGGAACCCTGGGATCCATAGAAGCAGACAGGCAGGTGGGTGGGAGGGAGTGGTAAGGATTGATGAGGGAAGAGAGGGATGGGATGGAAGGAGGGGATGGAGAAAGCAGAGATGAGTAATCAATATGCTTGTAAAACTAGAAAAATAAAATAATAAAAAAGACAAAAGACAAAGAGCAGCCCCCTTTCTCCCTCCCGTGCCGCCTTTGTCCACGCCACCATCCCCAGGTGAGTGAGTCAGTCCGCCCAGCCCCCTCAACCCCCCAGATCGCCCCGTGTCCCAGCGGCATGCCCTGGACTGCCTCAGGCTTTGGCCTGGGCCGTGCCCCGGGCCCCAGCCCCTTTCTTCCTCCCGCCTGCCTGTCCGACCAACTGGACAGGACTTGCTCACATTCCTCCATCCCTGGAGCTTGGGAGGGCCACTAAGCCAAGTCCCAGGCCTCAGGTGAAGAATTCTGCCAACAACATCAGCCCCTCTGCCTCTCTGGCCCACCGGGGACCCATGCATGTGGTCTAAAGAAGACACACTGCTACTCAGAATTCAATAGAGTCCAAAGAAAACTCAAGCAAAGTTCTAAAGGTCAAAGGTCATACATCTGAAAACCTCTACAATCATCCTATCACATGGGAGAGATTCTTCACATCCAGCCCAAAGATAAGTAAATCTCCCTTTTTTTTCACCTTACTGTTCCTTTCTAATATCAATCACTGTAGATTAACCTTTCCATACAGCCACCCCCAAAATACAACTCCAGGGAATACACCACTCACTCTCACATATCACCAAAATACTACATCTTAAAGTGCACTACCATACTAATATTCACCCCCTGTCTACTTAACCTGATTTAACTGATGTACTAACAGCCTAATAGCCTCAACTAGGAAATAACAACAACAAAAGACAAACATACCCAACCCCAAGGCAAGCACTAGTAACAACTGCCCAAGTGTAGTAATACCAACTAAATCAGTTCAGTCAAAAACACACAGAAACTGAAAAGCCCCAGAAGACAAAAAAGCCCTAGAAGACAAAACAACAATGCCCAAGTTAAAGTGCACATACATGAGAAACAAAACCCAAGGAGACCAATCTCCCACTGAAAGAATCAACCCCTTAAGGATGGATTCCAACCAGAACAAATTCACAGAAAACAGACAAGAAAGCCAGACCCAAGACAACAACTTTCAAAGTATGATCATTACCATGATTAATACTATGAAACTGGAAATCCAAGAGGAATTAAACAACCGCATCAACCACTTTGAACAGGAAAACAACAGGCATTTGGAGGAGTTGAGAAAAACAGTTAAAGAAACAAAAATAGGCATAGAGCAGTTAAAACAGTCTCAGGCAGAGTTTAAAATTGAACTAAAAGACAAGTTATCTTCAACCCAAAGCTCAACAGAGAGTCTTATCAGCAGAACTAATGAAGCAGAAAATAGAATTTCAGATCTTGAAGACAAAGTGGGAGAATTAACCAGCTCAATGGAAGAGGTAGTTAAAGCCAAAAAGGTACTTGAGAGGAACATTCAAGAGATATGGGACACCCTGAAGAAGCCTAACACGCGCATTCATGGAATACCAGAGCAAGAATCTCAAAATACCACACCAGAGGAAATTTTTCAAATTATCATAAATGAAAACTTCCCTCAACTAAAGAATGAGAGGCCCATCCAAATACAAGAGGCATTTCGCACTCCAAAGATATGACCAAAATAGAAAATCGCCACAGCAAATAATAGTCAAAACACTCCACATTCAAGACAAAGAAAAGGTGCTGAGAGCTTCAAGAGAAAAAAAGCAAGTCACTTTTAAAGGCAAACCTATTAAAATAACAAATGACTTCTCAATGGAAACAGTAAAAGCAAGAAGAGCTTGGAGAGACGTACTTCATGTATTAAATGAGCAAAAATGCCAACCCAGACTGATATACCCGGCAAAACTATCTGTCATGATCGAGGGAGAAAGAAAAATTTTCCAGCACAAAGACAACTTGAAGGGATACATGTCTACCAAACCAGGCCTTCAAAAAATGCTAGAAATGATATGCAAACTTGAAGAAAAAACAACCATATCCAGGAAGAGAGAAGAGTAGTATAATACCACAAAAACATAAATGTAAAATAATAAGTTTACAAAATTCACTAAACATAAAAAATGCCCAGAATTAAAAATAATTTCTCTATTACAACATTAAATGTCAATGGTATTAACTCACCGATTAAGAGACACAGATTACAAACTTGGATTAAAAATCACAACCCAAGGCCACTGGGTCCTTGTACGTCATCGGAGAGGAGGGCCCAGAGGAAAATCAGGCATGCACAAGAAAGGACTCTCTGGGAATTGGGGGGCGGGAGGCACTGGGGGATGGGAAGGGAGGGGGTGGAGGGGAAGAGCAGGGGGTACGGGGGGAGGAGGAGGGAGGGAGGGAACTGGTGTACCTATTAAGTTTGTATGAACTGAAATAATAATAAAAAATGATTAATATAAAAAAAGTCAAAACCCATCAATCTGTTGCCTTCAGGAAACTCATCTCACCACAAAAGATAGGCACATCCTAAAAATGAAAGGCTGGTCCAAAATACTGCAAGCTAGTGGAACCAGGAAACAGGCAGGGGCAGCCATTATGCTGTTGGACAAAGTGGACTTCAAACCAAAAAAAAAAATCATAAAAGACACAGATGGATACTACATTTTAGTCACAGGTACAATTCACCAGGAAGACTTCACAATACTGAACATTTATGCACCCAATACGGGCCCTTCCACATTCATTAAGAAAATCCTACAGTGTCTAAAGTGAGAAATCAACCCCCAAACGATAATTCTTGGGGATTTCAACACTGCCCTCTCAACATGGGATAGATCAACAGATCAAAAGCTTAACAGAGACACTTTGGAACTTAATCAAACCCTTAAAGAAATGGACCTTACAGATCTCTATTGAACTTTTCATCCACGCACCAAAGAATACACATTTTTCTCAGCAGCACATGGAACTTTCTCCAAAATAGATCACATATTGGGCCACAAAATGAATCTCCACATATACAGGAAAGTTGAAATTCTAGCCTGTGCCCTATCAGACCACCATGGTCTAAAGCTTGACATCCACAACACAACAAACGACAGAAAATACACTAACTCCTGGAAACTTAACACTATGATGCTGAATGAGAACTGGATTCAGGAAGAAATTAAAAAGGAAATTCAAGATTTCCTGAAAGTGAACGATAATGAAAATACAACTTAACAAAATCTCTGGGACACAATGAAACTTGTCCTAAGAGGTAAGTTCATAGCTCTTAATGCCTACATCAGAAAAATGGAAACATCAGAAATAAACAACTTAACAATGCAGCTTAAAGCTTTAGAGAAACTAGAGCAATCTGATCCCAAAAGTAGTAGAAGAGAGGAGATTAGCAAAATAAGGGGAGAAATATCTGAAATCGAGATTAAGAAAACAATAGAGAAGATCAACCAGTCAAAAAGCTGGTTCTTTGAAAAAATCAGTAAGATTGATACACCCCTAGCTAAATTAACCAAAAGCAAGAGAGAGAAAACCCAAATCAACAAAATTAGAAATGAAAATGGAGTTATCACTACTGATACCCAACAAATCCAGAGAATTATAACATCATATTTCAAAAACTTATACTCTGTGAAGTTTGACAACATAAAAGAGATGGATGAATTTCTAAGTAAACACAACTTACCGAAATTGAATCAGGAAGTTGTGAATTATTTAAATAGTCCTATAACATATAAGGAAATTGAGGAAATAATCTCGAATCTTCCCACCAAAAAATGTCCTGGACCAGATGGATTCAGCACAGAGTTCTACCAGACATTTTATAACACCAATACTCCTTAAACTGTTCCATCAAATAGCAAAGGAAGGAACACTGCCAAATTCCTTCTATGAAGCTAATATCGTTTTAATCCCAAAACCTAATAAAGATTCACTTAAAAAAGAAAACTATAGGCCGATCTCTCTGATGAACACAGATGCAAAGATTCTCAACAAAGTCTTAGCAAATCAGATTCAAAAACATATCAAAAAGATCATTCACGGGGACCAAGTAGGCTTTATCCCTGGCACACAAGGTTGGTTCAACATACGCAAATCAATAAATGTAATTCATCATATAAACAAGTCCAAAGTCCAAGACCACCATGATACTGTCGATAGATGCAGAAAAAGCTTTTGACAAGATCCAACAGCCTTTTATGATCAAAACGCTAGAGACAGTAGGAATGGAAGGAACCTTTATCAATATAATAAAAGCTCTATACAACAAGCCCACAGTAAGGATTATACTCAATGGGGAAAAACTGGAAGCATTCCCACTTCGATCAGGAACTAGACAAGGCTGTCCACTCTCACCACTTCTATTCAATATTGTACTTGAAGTCTTAGCTGAAGCCATAAGACAAGAAAGGGGCATAAGAGGGATTCAAATCGATAAGGAAGACGTCAAGCTATCCCTATTTGCAGATGACATGATCTTATATCTGAGTGATCCCAAAAACTCCACCAGGAAGCTCCTGGAACTAATTGAGAAGTTCAGCAGGGTGGCAGGATACAAAATAAATGTGCAAAAATCAGTGGTTTTCCTATATGTCCAGAATGAAAGAAGTGAAAAAGCCCTGAGAGAAACAATCCCATTTACTATAGCCCCTAAAAAAATGAAATACCTTGGTATAAACCTAACCAAGGAGGTAAAAGACCTTTACAATGAAAACTTAAAAACCCTAAAGAAAGAAATTGCAGAAGACACCAGAAGGTGGAAAGACCTCCCATGTTCCTGGATTGGCAGAATCAACATCGTAAAAATGACCATCCTACCAAAGGCAATATACAAATTCAATGCTATACCAATTAAAATCCCAAAGCAATTCTTTAAAGAAGTGTGATAGTTAAGCCTGGGTGTCAACTTGACACACAGGGTATTAACTAAGCTGGGCTGAGACCACCTCTGGAAAAGGATCAATTGAGACTACTTGAAAGGAAAGTACACGCCCTAGATCCTATCAGAACTCCAAAGCTCTCAAAGGATTCTTCCAATACTGCATCATATAAAAAGGAGCCACCAAGGAGAACAGATCCCTTCTTGCAGCTGTGCTAGGAATCGTTCTTCCTTCCGGCTGCCCGGTTCCTTCGACCTTCCAAGACTCCAGGAGTTCTCGAGCCTTCAGCCAGCGCCTACTTGACTACCGAACTGAGCAACTAGCTGTTGGCAGCCATCGTTGGAACTACCGCGGCTACTGACAGCCTTCGCTGGACTACCTCGGCCATATCTGTAAGCCAATTCAATAAATTTCCTATATATATATATATATATATATATATATATATATATATATATATATATTCGTTCTGTGAATTCTGTGACTCTAGGGAACCCTAACTAATACAAGAAGTTAACCAAACAATCTCAAAATTCATATGGAGGCACAAAAGGCCCAGGATAGGGCTGGAGAAGTGGCTCAGGGGTTAAGCCTTCCGCCCAGATCCCACGTATCGACGCCAGGCGGAAGCGGGGGTGGGGGGTGGGGAGGTGGGGGGGTGGGGGGCTGCGCTTCTGGTCCTGGTAGGGCGGAGCCTGTGAATCCCGGGACAGAAGGAGGTGGAGGTGTCCATGGTGATTCGCGAATTCGTCCGTGGTTCTACACATACACAGACACACACAGACACACACGCGCGTGCACATACACACGCATATGCACACAGTTGAATAAATAATAATACTAAAAAAAAAAAAAAAAAAAAAGACCCAGGGTAGTAAAGACAATCCTGAGTAACAAAAACAGTGCTGGAGGTATCACCATACCAAACCTTAGTCTATACTACAAATCCATTGTTGTAAAAACAGCCTGGTACTGGCTCCAAAATAGACATACAGATCAATGGATAAGGGTTGAAGACCCAGATATAAGCCCACAAAGTTACAGCCATTTGGTCTTTGACAAAGGGGCCCAAAGAATCCAATGGAAAAAGAACAGCATCTTCAACAAATGGTGCTGGCAAAACTGGTCCACATGCAGAAGATTAAAGCTGGACCCGTACTTGTCACCATGTACAAGACTTAATTCCAAATGGATCAAGGACCTTGATATCAGGCCAGAGACTATAAAAACCATAGTTGAAAGGATAGGGAACTCCCTCGAGCTGATTGGGCTAGGCCAACATTTCCTAAACAGACATCCAATGGCACAGTCACTGCTACCAACTCTCAACAGTTGGGATCTTGTGAAATTAAAGAGCTTCTTTTCAGATAAAGAGATTGTAACACGAGCTCAAAGGCAACCCACAGAATGGGAGAAAATCTTCACTAACCACATATGTGATAGAGCTCTATTATCCAGAGTGTACAAAGAACTTAGAAAACTAAACACCAAGGAAACTAATGGCCCAATTAAAAAATGGGCCCTGGAACTTAAAAGAAACTTTACTAAGGATGAAATTAAAACATCTAACAAATATCTTTAAAAATGCTCCACATCCTTAGCCATCAGGGAAATGCAAATCAAAACTTCCCTGAGATATCATCTCACGCCGGTCAGGATGGCAAAAATCCACAATACGAACAACACCAAATGCTGGAGAGGATGTGGAGAGAGGGGAACTCTGGTGCATTGCCTGTGGGAGTGCAGGCTCATACAGCCACTCTGGCGAGCCGTCTGGAGATTCTTAAAGAAATTAAAGATTGAAATGCCATATGACCCTGCGATTCCACTTTTGGGAATAACCCCCCATACAGCAGAGGTTCCCCTCAATAGCACAAGTGCGACCATGTTCATAGCAGCACAGTTTTCAATAGCAAAGTCATGGAATCAACCCAAATGTCCAACAGTTGATGAGTGGATAAGGAAAAGTGGTACATCTATACAATGGAGTACTACTCAGCCATCAAAAATGATGAATTACTGGAATTTGCTGGGAAATGGATGTCATTAGAAACAATTATATTGAGTGAAGTATCCCAGACCCAGAAAATTAAGCGCCGTATGTACTCCCTAATAGGTGGCTCCTAGTACCAAACCCACACAGCCCACCTAGAGACACTCGATGATAAATCTCTGTAATACAGTAATTGCAAGGAGTATGAACAGGAGTAATGGGGTAGGAGGGCCACACCAGAAACAAGGAGAGAGGGGACCATGTTACAACAGAGAAAATAGGCCTCCATCAAGGACTGCAAGTAAGCAATGAGACATCTGGTTAAGTTCACAGACTTTTCGTTCCTGATCATTTACAACTGAGGGGGTGTGATCTCACCAGAAGGGGAGGGCATATAGTCTGGCAGATAATAAGTAACCATTCTGCAAATGGGTGATTGACCCCTCCCTCACTGTGGTTTCCTACTTTTATTACATCTACCTTTGAATATACTCTTATGACAAGACTCTAGTTTAACAGCTTTTTGTCTCTGGCTAGGGGGTGACATCCAATACCCATCAGGATGGAGTGAAGGGCATTGCAGGAGCAGCAAAACCGCAAAAGAAAATCAACAAACCATAATCCAGAACTTCAGAGACTCTATATCAACCACCTGGAACTAGGCCAGCCTAATCTCTCCCCATCCTGAAGCTCAGGGATATTTGTGGAAGAGGGGGCGGTAAGAGTGTAAGAGCACAAGGATGGGAGGAGCAATGATATGCAAGATACTCCACACAAGTTAGGGCCGAAGCAATCATAATTGAACCTTGCATGCCCTACACAATGTCCAACACACTATTGACCCCACAAAGTCTAGCATTTGCTAAAAGCACCAAGATCCTTGGAGGCAAGGGATTGACAGCCAAAATAGTGTTCCTGTGCTTAAGGGGAACAAAGGAAAGGGATCAGGGAAATGCCGCTGGGTCCTTGTAAGTCATCGGAGAGGAGGACCCAGAGGAGAGTTTGGCATGCACATTAAAGGATTCTCTGGGGATTGGGGGAGGGGAGGCACTGGGGGGTGGGGAGGAAGGGGTGAGGGGAGGGTGAGCAGAGGGGTGGGGGGAGGAGGAGGGAGGGAGGGAACCGATGTACCTATTAAGTTTGTGTGAGCGGAGATAATAAAAAATGTTTTTAAAAAATGACAAAAAACATAAAAAGCTTCTAAAATGAAAGCTGAGAGCTTCTCTAATAATGATAAATGTTGAGAGGTAGTTTGATATCAAGTCCTTACAGTTAAACCTCAGTAGTTTGCTCTCTCCTAGGGTCTACTTCCATAGGTTCTTGGTCTGGTTTACAGTATCAGGAATATTTCCTGTTAAAAAGCAGGCCTTAAATCTAATCAGAAAGCAGTTGGCTATTCCATTAACATTTATGCCACTATTGTACCAGTGGTCACTTCTTACCACGGCAATTGTGATTGCAGTTCACAGCTTTCACAGATTGATGAGACTGTTGATTGCTTTTCTCTCCCAGCAACTTGCATAGTACTTTCTGGTACTATGAAAGCTATCCAGCAAGAAGAAAGCTTTCAGTTTGTTTTTTCCATGCCCCATGATTCATGCCTGTGGTGTCTTCAGTAATAGGGTCTCACTGTCAATCTCTGGAGGCAACCAAGAGCAATAGGAAAAGTCTATATTGTTTGGGGGCCTTTGAGAACTCTCTGACCAACAGAATATGAAGAAGTGTCACATACTTGGACTGGGAATTTTGTTTTATTGCTTATGGCTTCTAGTAGGAGCACCCCAGAGCATTTTTCATTATGCCTTATGTCATAGTTAGGCACAGGTGTCAACTTGACAATTGAGGGTCTGAGCTCTGGGCACATTTGTAGAGAATTAGTAGCTGAGTTAAGCCCAGAGTAAACCTGCAGGAGATTGTCTAGCTGAAAGGCCCAGCCCATGGTGGGTGGGACTAGGCCCTGAACAGATGAATAAAATAATGAGAGCCAGGTGAGGAAATTGGCATCCTTCTGTACACTTGGCCAGACATGGTGGTCTGGTAAGTAAGGATTGTCCCTCTGTCAGCTGTTATGTGGTGATGGTGTGGCCAGTTCCCTCGGCCCTGATGTTGGTGTATGTTTTCCCGTCAAGCTGAATAAGAACTGTAACCAGTAATTATAACAGAAAATAAACCCCTTGTTCCCTTAAGCTGTCTGATGGTCATTTATCAGAAACTATGCAGGCGAACTGCAACAGTGTCTGTAACTAGAATACCCACCCCCATGCAATTGCCTTTTAGAAAACGTTCCTTTGTCTCTTTCTGTTGCAAACATTCAAAATCTTCTTTCAGACATCTTGAAATCTACAGCGAATTATTATAAAAGTTTGAGGAGATATAGACATGCCTGTTACCCTGATTTGATCATTATACGTTGTACCTATGCAACTGGGGCCCTAAAGATTAAAATGTCCCCTGGGAAAATCCATGCTAGTGTGAGATTAAGCCACCCACGGAAGCTCTGGTACCAGAGGACACACTGGTCTCCCATGAGAAAAGATTAATATGTCAGTTCTGATAACTTGGTCTCCCAATTAAACTTATATCTGCATATTTCCTGGCTTCATCTATTTCATAAATTGTAACATTGACAGAGACAAGACAGTTTGAGAATTTCTTTAGGTACAGTTCTGACCAAAACCATAGATAAGTTCATTTTCTTTTCAATTTAACTTTTTATTATGTTGGGGTGTGTATATGTGGGGTATGAATGTGTGTACATGTATGGGGGTGCACTTGTCTATAGATGTGCTTGCCCATGTGTGCACTTATTTGTGTATATATGAATATGCGAAGGCCAAAGTCACCTCATATGTACTTAATTTTATTTAAAAATTCTTTTGTTAGTGTACACTTGTTGCAGTTAGCCTGCATGGATGCTGATAAGATCACCATCAAATGGCTTAAAGGAACAAGGGGTTTATTTTCTCTTACAATTCGTGGTTACAGTTCTTCATCCATCTTAGCAGGAGAGCTCACACCAGCACCAGGGCAGAAGGAACTGGCCACACCATCTTTACATAACAGCTGACAGAGGGAGGATCCTTACTTGCCACATCAGCATTTCTGGGCAAAAGTATACACAAGGATGCCTTTTTTCAAACAGTTCCCATCATTTTATTTACCTGCCCAGGGACTAGTCCCACCCACCATGGGCTGGGCCTTCCCCATCCACTAAACGCCTCCTGCTGGTTTGCTCTGGGCTTAACTCAAGTATAATTCTCTTCAAATGTGTCCAGAGCCCAATACTCAACATCAGGTTGACACACCTGCACCTAACTATGACAATACTACATTATATTTCATTCTGTATTTTCAAGAAGCATTAGTTTTTGTCCATTATCCTCCACCCTCCTCTTCTCCCTCATCTCCCTACCCCCCACCCCTTGTGCTCTGCCACCTTTTTTTGAGACAAGGTCTCTCAACGAACCTAAGTTCATCTTTTCAACCAGACTGGCTGGCCAGCAAGCCCCAAAATCCACCCATCTTACCCCAGTGCCACCATGCCTGAATTTTACACAGGTGCTGGGGAATTGAACTCACATCCTTGTGCTTGTACAGTAAACGCTTTACCACCGGCCCATCTCCCCAGTTCCAATAAATCTACTTCTTTCTACTGATTTCTGTCTTCCATTTTCTCAGCAGTGAGACGAGATTCCTACAACATGTGTATCCAAATATCACACTGTAGTCCATGGACATGTATGATTATTATGTGACAATTTAAATGAATATGTGCTTAATTTACAAGGTAAAGCTAACACTGATGATGTTAGTAAGTAGTATAAACCTAAAAGCAACTATGTACCTGGGATGTCTTACACTAATAGTCTATTGACTGTCCCTTTCCTATAATTATTATTGACATGGTCTTTTAAACAGAGACAAATAGAAATGGAAGGGTTTTTTTTTTTTAAATCTCCTGTAAACTAGAACAAGAACCTAAAAAATGAAAGGAAATAGATCAATAGGGGAAAACAGCCAATGAGCATACAGGTAGGAAAGCAGTACACCAAACTGCTTTGCAAATATTTGAACAGTACACTTAGCACTCAGCCTAGAAATCTTCTACAGGATGGAGCCTAGGCCAGTAGAAGAGCAGTGAAGTGGACAACAGCCAGCCATAATGCAGATTACTGGCAACCCAGCAATGCTCACACAGAATCAGGCCATCCTAATCTCTCTCCATCCTAAGGCTTGGGGAACCTCGTGGAAAAGGGACCAGTAAGACTCTAAGAATCTAAAGATGGGAAGGTTCACCATTGGAAAGACATTACATTCAAGGCGAGGATGCTGCATCCAGGAACTCACTGCAGTGAGACTTGTCCTTACCAGACCTGCATAGTGACTGAAATACCAACATAGACTATGAGAAATTGAAGAGAGATAAGAAATACAGGGGAAATCTTAGAGGACTAGAGCTGGATGAGTGAAAGTAAACGCCCCTATCTGTGGGGTGTCTGGAGGAGGGGCAAATTGGTATGCCACAGAGGCCTGAACCCCCACAAGAGTAGACAAGCCAGAGGGAACCCTGGAGTCCATAGAAGCAGCCAGGTAGGAGAGTGTGAGGGAGTGGAATGGATTGGTGAGGGGAAGGGAGAAGAATGGGAGGGAGGGAAGATGGAGGGAAACAGGGATTACTACTCAATATGCTTGAAAAACTAAAAAGAAAAATCTCATTAAAATACTTTGTATATTCAATCTTACCACTTTTTTGCCTTTATTGCTCTCTTCCTTGACTATCAACCACCAGCAGTGTCTCTGCTGGAGTTTAACTGTGCAATCCTAATCAGTCTGCAGATGGGCCCTGATTCTGCTTTGTAGTCCACCAACAACTCTCTAAGGAATAGCTAGTTAGTTCTCTGCTACACGAGACAGGATCTCCTGTAGCCCAAGGTGACCTTAAATTCCCTGTGTAGCAAGGATGACCTTGAAGTCTTGATCCTCCCTCCTCTACCTCCTGAGCATTGTGATTATAGGTGTGTACTACCATGTCGTCCCAGATTATGCAGTACTGGGGATCTAATTCAGGGCCTCTGGCCTGCTAGACAGGTCCTTTTGCTTGAGGGGCAAAGTTTTCACCCCTGAGCCATCTCTCCAACCCATGACTTCATTTTACAGTTAGGGTGTGTTCCAACTACAGGATCCCTCCTGAGCTATCCTACCATGGTTTCACCACTAGCTATGCAGCTGACTGCTTTTCAGTTGCTTCCAAGAGTTGGCATTTCCTACTCTCTGTGCACTATTCTGTGTGCTACATGTTGCTGGTAGATTTCAAATTCTCTGAACAGCATTGCTAGAGAGATGAGGTCACTAATCGGATATCAGGACTTGAATTCAGGGTAGGCTGAGCACTTTCCACCATACCAGTAGGTTTGTATTTTGCTCCAGAGACCCCTGTGTACTATGTGTCCCTGTTAGAAAAGAGAAGAAGAGGGGATGGAGGGGGTGAAAGGTAGAGGAAAAGGGGGGGAAGGTGCTAGGGGGACTGGGGAGGAGTGGAAAGAGGGAGGGAACCGGGGTACCTATTAAGCTTGTATGATTGGGGAAAAATAAATAAATATAATTTAAAAAAGAAAAAGAGAGGAAGAAAGAACAAAAAAGAGGAGCGGGGGTGGGAGAGAGAACGCAAATCCAAACTTCAGCCACGTAGACTAAAGTTTATTCAGGAAACTCCTCCAAAACTCCAGCGAGAGAGCAGCGTCCTGATAGAAAAGGCTGCTCCCTTAGAAGCAGGCAAGCACCTTTTATATTTGGAGTGCAGGGAGAAGGGATTTGGGATTTGACCAGTTATCAGATGACAGATTTATCAGGTGGGGTCCCTGGCTATGGTGGAATCTCTGGCTTTAGGGTAGGATCTCTGGTGGAGATTTGTCAGGTGTGTGTATGAGTCTCTGGTCTTGAGGTCTGGTTCGGATCAGTCCATCTAGAATAGAATGAAGAGTTGGAGGGGGTGACCTTAAACTAGCTGCAATCTGTGGAGCTCGGGTTGTAAGTTTTATACTCGGGGCTTCTAGGCAAGCTTCAAGAGTGCTGTAGGTGCTCGAAGGGAGCTTTCCTGCTTGAAACACGGCTTTTCTCAGTGTTTTGCTTGAGTGCCTTTGCCCACCTCCCTTCTCCTTCCCAGCCCATCTATCCTCTATGCGACCTCTGGGTGGGTTTTCTAAATGTTTTGTTACCCCTCTCCTTGAAGACCTTCTGGGTCCCCCAAGTACCTAACCTAAACTCGAAGTGCCTGTAGGCCTCTTTGGGATCTGGATACCCATTCCCTTTGTCAGCCTTGCACTGAGCCCACCCCAGCTCCCACCTTCCTGTGAAACCCTGCTGATTGGCAGTTCTGGCCATCACCTGCACTGGCCAGCTCCTACTCACCCCCCCCCACGTGCCTCCCAGCTTTCCTCCAGGAACAGCCTTTCTTGCCCTTGGGTCTTGGATCAGATTGTCCTTGCATACTCCTACTCCCCCCCTCTTGCCTCCCTGCAACAGACCTCCTCCTGATGGTCTTTTCCTGCCCATGTCCAGCACTAGAACATAATTTCACATCATCTGCCTCACTGGGTTTCCCTGGGGAAAAGGTTTTCTCTTAGGATGAGCATATCAGTCTGGCCTCAGGAAGCATACCACAGATGCCAATGGCTTGATGTTAGGCCTAAGGCACCGGAGTTTGCCCCCTGCAGCCAAACCTCACTATCATATGGAGGAGGTAGGCTATGCCATATCACATGGTGAGAAAAAAAATAATCATGGAGAGAAGAGCTGACAACAGGGAAAAACTGTGTGTGCTGCTATCAAATCCTCCAGCTGACTTGTTTCTTTTTGTCTAAGGTACTCAATCTTTCTAACAGTTAAGCGCTCCCTTCATACTTTCTCGCGAGGACGTGACCATTAGAAGAATGTCCTTCGAAGGCTCAGCACACACCCACCTTTCTTTCTCAACCAAAAGCCGCACAGAACTCAACCATGTGCAGGAAGGTCCTGCCAGCCGGCCTCCCCCCTCCCCCCAGCCCATCCTATTGGCAACTGGCAAGGGGGAGATGTGGAACAGAAGTCACAGTCCTTCCGGGTTAGGCAGTTTGCATCTGAAAAATGGGCCGGCGGGGGTGGGGGGAGATCAGATGCCAGGACCTGGCATCTCTGCCTCAACCATCAAAGAAAAGTTTACTTATAAACCAAAGGAAATGCCAGATTACTGTGTGTCAATATGTTTAAGGTGTAGTTCCCAGAGACACAGGGCAGGCTGCACTGGCAAGTGTTTGAATCATTTCACAAAGAGAAAGAAGCTCATGGGTCGTTACAGGAAAGTACAAAAGCTTCTAGCACATCAGGGGCTGTCCAAGCAGGCATGGGCAGAGGAGACCTGTATGGTGGTGCTTTTGGGGGCTCTTTTATAATAACTCAATTACTTCCCTGTGTGTGAGAACTAAGGAACAGAACAGCCCTTTGGAAGGGCTCCACAAGCCTCTAAGGATCCAATAAAATGCATTGCTCTCTAAAGCAGCATTGTTCTTTAGCCAACTGCTCTCCCCTTCCTTCCTTCTACTGAATCAGCCCACCTGTATTCTGTTTAATTTGTCTGCTCTCTGGGTGGGAACCATTTTCCAAATTACAACTTTAAAAAACTTGGGCTGAAGAGTGGCTCAGGGGTTAAGATTCTGCTTACAACGCAGATGGTCCTGAGTCCAGATCGCAGGCCCCCGGGAAATAAAACGCCTGTGTGAAATGGTGGCAGCCTGCATTCCGCTCTAGTGGTGGAGCCTGGAAGCCAAGCAAAAAGGACACAGTACCCTCCACACACACACACACAAAGTGGGGCCAGGGAGTGGTTCGTGGGGTTAAGGGCACTGATGGCACAAGCACAGGACCTGAGTTTGGATCCTCAGCAACTTGTAAGTGCTGGGAGTGGCCACATGCACCTGAAACCCACCACTGTGGGAGTGAAGACTAGAGGGTGATTAAGGCTTTGCTTGGGCTAAAAAGCTAGTGGACTCCACATTCAGGGAGTGACATTGACTCAAGAAAATAAGGTGGAGAGAGTGGTAGAGAAGGATGCGGGCTTCCTCTCCTGACCTCCACACGACTATTTTTTTTTTTAATGGATGATAGCCAGGCATGTTGAGACATGCTTGTAATCCCAGCACTCTGGAGGCAGAGTCCACGGACCACCAATAGTTCAGCCTGATCTACATAGCTAGTTCCTCCAGGTCAGCTAGGGCTACAAAGTGAGACCCCCCCCCTCACCAAAATAAACAAATAAGGTAAGCCTATGTCTATAGAAAGGATCCTGTGTCTATTGAGAGCACAAACTAAATCATACTTCTCCACCAAGTATCAGAAATGTAAATTTGATGATTTTTCCTTTGCTGTAGCTCCTAGCTCCCCCCCCAAACAACTCCTCTAGGAGACTCGAGCATGAGGCCAGGTGAACGCTCCTTTCTTCTCAGTGCCAAGGCGAATATGGCCATGGATCACTAGCTGATAGTAGTTATGATTGGCACCTCAGCCCTGCAAACATGTACTTCCCCTCTGTGGCTATTAGAAAAAAGGCATTCGAAGATAGCTTGGTGGGGGGGGGGGAATCGCTTTAATGTTTTAAACATTCGCACTGTGATATATTAGACTAAGGCCTGGCTTACTTCAGGAGCAATTTGCCCGGGGCTAACTCCACCAGCACTTGTCAACAGGCTGACTTAGATGACAGTTTCAGGTGTATGCTCTGCATCTGAATCCGTTCTTCTAGTGAGCGCTTTTAATATATACAAAGCTTCAGCCTACCCTAGACACTACTACTGGAAGCTCAGCTTTCTCTCTTCCAAGGAGGACTATCTCCCTGCTCACTCCTGACGCACTGGGACCAGGCCAGCCTGGTTCTTGGCTCTGTCTTTCTCTCTCGATTCTTCCGACAGATAACTAGCAGCAAACCTAGCAGATCACCGAATGGGGCCCAGACGTCTGCCCCTTTTAGGCCTAAGTTGCATGAGAGGCACGTCTTCTTTGAGGAGATCAAGAGCAGCATAAGGATGCGACCTTGTTACTTTGCTGAGCCGTTTGAACTTCTAGTCCACATCACCTTCAACGGTCCTGGAAGAAGGGGAACAGATGCCGAAAAGCCGTTAATCTGCGCCCCCCGGCTGCCTCGGCGTTGTGAGATGCCGCCTTCTTGCAGCGTGTCCCCGCGGACTTGGTGCGCGACGCGCTGGGCGTGCGTCTCAGCGACCACACGGAGGTGCTGCTGTTTTTATGGCGTTTGTCGCGCTCCTTCTGGCGGCCGTCTCCCACTCCTCGGCGCCCGACAGATCCCGCATGCTCTGGGAAGCGTTGGGCCGCAGGTAGTGCAAAGCCCGGTGGCCGCTGTGGTCGCGCGACCGTGGGGTCGGCCCCGAGGGCGCCCACCAGCACCTTGATGACCATGTCGTGGCCTTGCAGAGCCGCCAGGTGGAGCGGCGTGAGGCCGCCGCTGCCTGGGGCACTCACGTCCAGCGAGAGCCCCCGGCTCTGGGCGAATCGAACAGCAGAATGATTCCCTCGGCGCCCCGTGCTTGGCCAGCCAGTGCACACGCTGTACCCGGTGATCGGGTCGCTCCGAGTCAACAGCTCGGGCTCAAGCTCCAGCAACTCCTTCAGCACCTCGAAACGGCCCTCGCGGACGCCAGCATCCACGCGTGCTCGCGCGGCTCCAGGCACATTCTGCTGCCTCCCTGCGCGCTCAAGCGGCGCAGCCCGCCAGGACGCTGCACCTGGGGGTGCTCCTCCGAGGGCCAGCCGGCAGGAAGCGCCCCCAGCAGCCCCGGCAGCCCCAGCAGCTCCTGCAGCGCTATCCGCCGGTGCTCCACGCCGGCTCCGGGCAGCGTCAGCGAGCTGTGGAACAGTGATTCCCGGGACAGGGTAGCGGTGGCGGCCGTCGCGTGGCCCCGGTACCTGCCTAGGCTGCTGGCGTCCGTCCTGGAGAGGCGGGTCTGCCAGGCGCTCCGCGGGTTCACCTTGTTCGGCCTCAGCGAGACCCGGGACACCGGGTTGGTGCTCTCTCCGGGCTGCGCCATGGTCTCCCAGCTGCCGCCCGGGTGGCTCCAAGGTCTGCGTCCGCTGGCCTTCCCCGGCCTCGCGGGAGAGGAACTGCCGCTGGCAGTGGGGAAGGAAGACTTAGCAATTGAACTCCGAGGGGAGCGAGGGAGGGGAAGGGCCGATGGAGGGACCCGCCGGGGGAGGGCCCTGTGAGTGGGCGGTGGGGGGGGGAGTGGAGGGCTGGCGGTCCCACCGCGTCCCCCGACCCATGCGCCTCACTCCGGGTACCACTACAAGCGCCGCCACTTCGGGTCGCGTAAGGCTCCACCCCGGGACGGCCAGGTGAGCAGGGTCGCTGTGGACAAGGGCGTGGGAAGGAAAGGTGCCACCCGTTTGTTCCGGGTTCTCAGCATCCAGGCAGTTGCTCAGGGGCGAAGATTCCTGGGCGTCTACCCTCCCACAGTCGGCCAGTCCAGAGCTTTGAGCTTCAGGGTGTTCACTCCCCCCACCCCCCCCACCCCCCACCCCCGGCTTCTGGTGTACCCTGATCTCTTCAGGAATCTACCTGCACTTTGTCCCCGAGACGCCTTCCTACGCTTTAGCCTCCAGGGAGGCATCTTCAGGCTACCCTGCCGTCGCCCTTCCTGTGACCTTGACTGAGTGCGTCCGGGATCGGGGATAGTGTGGAGAAACCTGACACCCGTGTCCAGTGGCCACTGAGCCGGCCTGGCTCTTTGCTTTTGCCCCTCATAACTTCTTCTTCTCTGGGTCGCTTCCAAGAAGCAGCCACAGGTGAATCTGAGCCACGGAAACGCCCTGGCTCTTTGCTTTTGCCCCTCATAACTTCTTCTCTGGGTCGCTTCCAAGAAGCAGCCACAGGTGAATCTGAGCCACAGAAACGCACTGTCCTGTTTAGAGAGTCATCTCGATACCTATCTAGGGAACTTGCTGAGGTCTGCAAATTTGGAGCTCTGGACCTTTTTTAGGGGGGAGGGTATATTTTGTCCTTTTATTCCCAACCAGATCTTCCTCTTGTTCTTCCCTTCCATCGAGAATGGTAGAGTTTTACTGATTCTTTTTGTTTTGTTTTGTGATAGAGTCTTACTTTAGTAGCCCAACCTGGACTGGAATTGGAGGTGATTCTCCTGCCTCCGCCTGCCAAGAGATGATAGTTCCTTTATTGTTGTTGATTTGGGGTTTGGTTTTTGTTTTGCTTTGCTTTTGAGACAGGGTCTCATGAAGCCCAGGCTAATCTTGAACTCAATATATAGTGGAGAATGAATGTAAACTCTCGATCCTCCGATCCTCCTGCATCCGACTCCCTCCAGAGCTGAGCGCTGGCATTACACTCAGGACCAGATAGTAACTCTTGCCTGTGGCCCTCTACTGTCTGTTTGCAAGCCTGAGGGAGCAATAGAAGGTTCTTGAGCTAGGGAGGAAGGGACACAACCATGATTAAGGTTGTGTTTGGATGATTCTGGGAGAGAGAGGCAGGAAGCCAGGAGACTGTTTGAGCAGCCCAGATTAGAGGGATTGGGACTGAGGCCAAACCAGGTCACTCCACTGGGCTCCACAGTGGCACAGACCATGGAGAGCTTCAGAGAAACTTCATTTTTGGTCCTCAACTATTTGGAGCCAGTCATAAATATTTCGTGTTCCTCCATGATAGACTGTATACATGCTAACCCATTTTTGAACATTACTATGACAATCTGTACCAGATGCTTCATATGTTAACTCTTTGCTCCCTGTGGTCACAGGAACCAAGACTCCTTGCTACTTTCAGTTTGCAAGAAGTTAGACCATTTTCCCAAGGTCCACCAGCAGGAAGTGCAAGGCAAGTCTGTGTGACACGTGAACTTTTGTTCGGACAGAGGGACTGGCATTCAAGCCAGGTGAATCTACTGCACACACACCAGCAACACCAACATCCAAGCCAAGACTGAGTAAGGCTAGTACTTCCTTCCTTTTGTTTGGTTTTGTTTTGTTGAGATTATGCTCTCTTGTAGCACAGGTTAATCTCAAATTCCTTATCCTCCTGTCTCCACCTCCCAAAGTGCTATGGTTATAAGTGTGGGCCACCACGAGTGGCTCTGAGATATATATTTGAGGTAAGGTCTTGTTATCAAGTCCAAGCTGGAACTGGTACTCACCATGAAGCTCTGACTACAATCCTGTCGCATCTCACAATCTGACACACTACCACTTAGTGAAGTTCTTCCTATCTTTCAAGATCGGCTTCACTGTCCAACTTCTCAAGCCAGTCTCCACTGTCTCCCCAGAGTGATCCTCTTCGACCCTGTATTAGTCAGAGTCCTCTAGAGCCACAGAATCAACAGAATAAATCTATAAAAAGGGAATTTATTGAGTTGCCTTAAGAGATATGAGAAGGTAGTCCAATAATGGCTGCCAATAACTGCTCAATCCAGTAGTTCAGTGGGCGACGGCTGAAGACTGGAGGTTTCCTGGAGAGTCTTCAGTCATGTTGAAGACTTGGAGGGCTGGAGGACTGAAGAAGCAAAGAACCCGGGTGGCAGGAGGGAAGATAGTTTTCTAGCATATCTTCAGAGAGGGATTTTCTCTTCCAAGTCTTCCATTCTATAGTTCCTTTTATCTGGTCTGCTACAGGGAGGTTCCAATGGTATCTAGGCTGGTCTTTGTATTGTAAATGTATCGATCCGGATAATCTCTTCACTTCGACTGACAGAATCATAACATGCAGGAAAGGCAAATCTATAGCCAGAATAAGTATCTATCCCAGTAAGAACAAATCGCTGCCCTTTCCATCTTGGAAGTGGTCCAGTGTAGTCAACCTGCCACCACATTGTTGGTTGGTCACTCCGGGGAATGGCTTCATATCGGGGACTCAGTGTTGGTCTCTGCTGCTTGAAGATTTGGCACTCAGCAGCAGCTGTAGCCAGGTCAGCCTAGTGAGTGGAAGTCCATGTTGTTGAGCCCATGCATAATCTCCATCTCTGCCACCATGTCCACTTTGATCATGGCAATGACAATGATCTGGGCAATGACAGAAATGGCTGGGGAGAAAGGTTGACTGTCTACAAATGGGTAACCTTATCCACCGGACTATTGAATGTTCCTCTGCTGATGTCATCTTTTGATGAGCATTACATGGACACACAAATAGCTTTGTGTCCTTTGCCCATTAGGAGAGATCTAGCCACATGCTTCTTCCCCAGATGTCCTTCTTGCCAACTTTCCATTATGTTCCTTCCAAGTCCCTGACCATCCTGCCAAACCATTGGCTACAGCCCATGAATCAGTATACAGTCGCATATCTGACCATTTTTCCTTCCAGGCAAAGTGTACGACCATGTGCACTACCTGAAGTTCTGCCCACTGCGAAGACTTCCCTTTGCCAGTGTCCTTCAGGGTTGTTGCAGAAAAGGATTGTAGTTCTGCAGCTGTCCACTTCTGGGTAGCCCCTGAATAATGAGCAGGACCATTTGTGAACCAGTCTTAGTGTCTGAGATAGTTAGTACTGGGTGTCAACTTGACCACACCTGGCATTAACTAAGATCAGCTGTCAGACTACCTTGAAGAGATTATCCAGATCAATACATTTATAATAAAAAGACCAACCCTGGATCTGATTGGAACCTCCTAGTAGCAAACCAGATAAAAGGAACCATAGAACAGAAGACTTTGAAGGGAGACTCCGAAGCTATACTAGGAAACTCTTTTCCCTTCTGCTGCCCAGCTTTTTCACTTCTTCCACTCTCCAGGAAACCTCCAGCATTCAGTTATCACCCACTGGCCTACTGGACTGAGCAGCTCTGAGCCTCTAGGATGTTTGCAGTGACTTAGCCTGCCTCCAGCTGTGTCGCCTCCATCATGAAAAACCGTTTCTCCCCTCTGGAACCATAAGTTGAATAAATCTCCCTTTCTCCCTTAAGTTCTTGACTTTGGGTGCTTTCTCACAGCAACAGTTAAGAGTAAAACTATTACAGTGTCTCATAACACAATATCATAATGTAGATTACAACATTTTACAACATAACTACAGATTAACATTTTAGCATAATTATCTTAGTGTATGTGCACATGCACAAGCATATTCTTAACTGACTAGAGCAGAACCCCTCATGGCAATTACAATCCTCATTTCTATAATTGGTCACATGGCCTTAGCTGATATTTATAACTACCTTCCTCTATTACCCACTCTGTATTTCCTTCACCTTCGGCAAGCACTTCTGCAGGCTCTTTTCCTGGAATCAATGTCAATTCAGAACCAGTATCTAGTAGACACCAAAATGTCTGATTGTTTTCTTTCCCCCAACATACAGTAATTCTAGTGAAAGATCTTAGGTCCCTTTGTGGAAGGACAGGAGAAAGACTAATATTAAAACTTTTTGCTATAGTGCCAAGGTTCTTCCTTTAAGGGGATTTGGCCTCCCCTTCATTCAAGGGGTTCTGGATCTGTAAACTGGCTCAAGTTCAGAAATTGGTTGACTAGCCATGATTCTCTGTTGCTATGATTCAAGGCAGCTTTTCCTTCATTTGTTTTAGAATTTTTCTGCTTGCATAGATCAAATAAGAACTTTGTAGGCTTCTTATCTATTTTACTTCTGGGAACATCATGATTAATTAGCTAGTGCCAAAGGTCTAAGTGAGACCTTCATAAATACTGTTCTGTCTATGCTGTACATTATAGTTAGTACTCGTACTTTGCCACTGGTGATTCCTGCTGCCTTTGGCCCTACTTGCAATTCTCCAACTGGGCAGCGTGCATCTCCCATTGTTAGGTGGCTACATGGACGCAAGAGGGGGGATAATGGTAGGACCCTTCATATTGGTGATGCCCCCTCTCACCACTTATTTAATATGTTTCTGTTAAAGGCCATGTCATCTGGATTCTACCATTGAGAAATGCTTAGTCTTAGTTAATGCCAGTTGTGGTCAAATTGACACCCAGGATTAACTATCACAGACCCCTAACCTTATTCATTTGAGAGAGAGAGAGAGAGAGAGAGAGAGAGAGAGAGAGAGAGAGAGAGAGAGAGAGACCACAATACGTAGAGCTCAGAGGACAACTTTCAGAAGCCAGTTCTTTCTTTCCACTATGTGAGTTCCAGGGATCAAACTTAAGTTGCCAAGTTAGATACAGGTGTCAACTTGATGGTTGAGAGATCCAGCTCTGGGCACATTTGTAAAGAATCAATGATTGAGTTGGGCCCTGGAGCAAGCCTACAGGAGACTGTCTAGATATGGGAAAGGTCTAGCCCATGGTGAGTGGGATTAACCCCTGGGCAGGTTAATAAGATGGAGGGAGCTGGTTAGGGAAGTTGACATCCTTCTGTACACTTGGCCAGACATGCTGTTCTAACAAGTGAGGACTATCCCTTTTTCAGCTGTTATGTGGATATGAATGGTTGGTCGTTTCCCTCGGGCCTTGGTTTAATGTACAGTCTCCTGCCAGCTGGACAAGGAACTGTAACTGGACAATTGCAAGCCAAAATGAGCCCCTTTGTTCCTTTGAGCTGTTTGGTTGTGAATTTATCAGCAAGATGAAGGCAAATTGCAACACTAGGCTTGTTCACTGGTGCCTTTATCTGCCCCCACCTCTCTGTCATCCTGTGTAGATGACCTTGGGTATATTTTATCTTCTTGCTCTGAAAGGTCATAAGCATATCACATTGTTCTTGTGTACTTTGTAATGTGCAAAAGAAACATATGCTATCTTGTTCTGGTTTGGCAGCTTGGGAAATGTGACTTTGTGTGTGTGTGTGTGTGTGTGTATGTGTGTGTGTGTGTATGTTTTGGAGAAGTGCATTATTATGCCAACTTGTATCCCTATGTCAGACCAAATCTTCAGGATATAACAACTCATCAATTTGCTCAATTCAGAAAAATTAAAAAAATAGTGATTAAGTGGATTCTTCCTTGAGCCAAATGGTTAAAGCTACCCCTTGGCCCTTGCGGACTCCTCAGAAACCATGCCCGGCCCTGAGTAGCTTCTGAGCTTTCAGGCTTTCATTTTCAAAATGAACCCTGACTAACAAGCAGCTACTTCCTTTGTTCTCGAAACTCCCCTCCGTAACCCCAAATCTGTAAAACACACAAACCACAATGCATGTACACATACTTCCAGAAATGAACGCAGCTGCAGTAATATTTTCTTTAAATCAAAATGCCAGTGTGGAGAATACGGGATGGAAAATGCTTGGGTTATTAATTCTCCTTGCTACCAACCAGGCAATTTTCTTCCTATCAGCACTAATGATATCTTTGGTTCCAGTTCAAAGGCTGTAAAGGCAGGCACCCGGCCTTGCCATACACCCATGACACAGGTGCCCTTGGTTAACTCTGTTGCAGGAGACTAAAGCTACATCTCCTCTCTAGTAACTTGTTTGGTGTTTACTTCTCTGGTGCCTTTTTCTCTAGATTGCCAGCCACCCAGCACAATCCCCGCAGCTGCAGCTAGCTCTCATTTCAATGGCAAGGGGATATAGAACTTTACGCCAGGGAGTAAGGGAGAGGGAGTAGAAAACCAAAGGGATAGTACCAGCCTATTTAAGAGATGCTGATTACCTGAAGCATCTGTGTCCTCATGTACTTGCTATGCTGGGGATGGAACCCAGGGTGTTGTGAGTGCTCTGCCATTGAGTTACGTGACCCTGATCTGCCCCAATCCTTGAAAATGGTAGGTTTCACATTGGAAAGCAGCTGTTGCAGTTACTCTGCTGCTGCTGCTGCTGCTGCTGCTGCTTTGAAATGACAATCGGGCTCAAGCAACTTAAGGGGAGAAAGGGACATTTATTTTGCTTATAGTTCCAGAGGGAGACCAATTTCCATT
>JALPQD010000134.1:0-262184 GCA_023101885.1 Typhlomys cinereus | reverse complement strand
AGATAAAAAAGTAATCATTTTGCAAATGGGTGATGGACCCCTCCACGTGAGGTTTCCTACTCTTATTACATCTACCCTTGAATTTGCATTCCAACAAGACTCAGTTTAACAGCTTTTTGTCTCGGCATGTGGGGGGTGACATCCATCCCAGAATGGAGTGAAGGGATTGCAGGAGCAGCAAAACGCAAAGAAAATCAACAAACCACAATCCAGAACTTCAGAGACTATATATCCACACATGAACTAGGCAGCCTAATCTCTCCCCATCCTGAGCTCAGGGAATTTGGGAAGAGGGGGCGGTAAGATGTAAGAGCAAAGGATGGAGGGCAACGATTGCAAGATTCTCACACATAGTTGGGCCAAGCAATCATAATGGACTTGCATGCCCTGCGCAATGTCCACCACTGTTGCCCCATAAAGTCTAGCATCTTTAAGGGCACCGAGCCCCCTGGAGGCAAGGGATTGACAGCCAATTAGTGTCTTGTGCTTAAGGGGAACAAGAGAAGGCTTAGGAAAAATGCCCGGGTCCTATATGTCATCGGAGAGGAGGACCCAGTGGAGAGTTTGCGTACACAATAAAGGACTCTCTGGGAATTGGGGGGGAGCACTGGGGGAAGGGGGGAGGGGGGGGAGGGGAGGAGGGAGGGAACTGGTAAAAAATTTTAAAATGTATAATTAAATTTTTAATAAAAAAAAAAGATATGTGGTATGAAGATTTTCTCTCCCATTCTGTGGGTTGCCTTGAGCTTCGTGTTATCATAAATCTCTTTATCTGAAAAGAAGCTCTTTAATTTCACAAGATCCCAGCTGTTGAGAGTTGGTAGTAGTGACTGTGCCATTGGGTGTCTGTTTAGGAAATGTTGGCCTAGCCCAATCAGCTCGAAGGAGTTCCCTATCCTTTCAACTATGGTTTTTATAGTCTCTGGCCTGATATCAAGGTCCTTGATCCATTTGGAATTAAGTCTTGTACATGGTGACAAGTACGGGTCCAGCTTTAATCTTCTGCATGTGGAGATCCAGTTTTGCCAGCACCATTTGTTGAAGATGCTGTTCTTTTTCCATTGGATTCTTTGGGCCCCTTTGTCAAAGACCAAATGGCTGTAACTTTGTGGGCTTATATCTGGGTCTTCAATCCTTATCCATTGATCTGTCTGTCTATTTTGGAGCCAGTACCAGGCTGTTTTTATAACTATGGATTTGTAATATAGACTAACGTTCGGTATGGTAATACCGCCAGCAGTGTTTTTGTTACTCAGGATTGTCTTTGCTATCCTGGGTCTTTTGTGCCTCCATATGAACTTTGAGATTGTTTGGTCAACTTCTTTGAAGAATTGCTTTGGGATTTTGATTGGTATAGCATTGAATCTGTATATTGCCTTTGGTAGGATGGTCATTTTTACGATGTTGATTCTGCCAATCCAGGAACAAGGGAGGTCTTTCCACCTTCTGGTGTCTTCTGCTATTTCTTTCTTTAGGGTTTTAAAGTTTTCATTGTAAAGGTCTTTTACCTCCTTGGTTAGGTTTATACCAAGGTATTTCATTTTTTTAGGGGCTATAGTAAATGGGGTTGTTTCTCTCAAGGCTTTTTCACTTCTTTCATTCTGGGCATACAGGAAGGCCTCTGATTTTTGCACATTTATTTTGTATCCTGCCACCCTGTTGAACTTCTCAATTAGTTCCAGGAGCTTCCTGGTGGAGTTTTTGGGATCCCTCAGGTATAAGATCATGTCATCTGCAAATAGGGATAGCTTGACTTCTTCCTTGCCAATTTGAATCCCTCTTATGTCCCTTTCTTGTCTTATGGCTTCAGCTAAGACTTCAACTACAATATTGAATAGAAGTGGTGAGAGTGGATAGCCTTGTCTAGTTCCTGATCGAAGTGGGAATGCTTCCAGTTTTTCCCCATTGAGTATAATCCTTACTGTGGGCTTGTTGTATGCAGCTTTTATTATATTGATAAAGGTTCCTTCCATTCCTACTGTCTCTAGCGTTTTGATCATAAAAGGATGTTGGATCTTGTCAAAAGCTTTTTCTGCATCTATCGAGAGTATCATGTGGTCTTGGTCTTTGGACTGGTTTACATGATGAATTACATTTATTGATTTGCGTATGTTGAACCAACCTTGTGTGCCAGGGATGAAGCCTACTTGGTCCCCGTGAATAATCTTTTTAATGTGTTTTTTAATCCGATTTGCTAAGACTTTGTTAAGAATCTTTGCGTCTGTGTTCATCAGAGAGATTGGCCTATAGTTTTCCTTTTTAAGTGAGTCTTTATTAGGTTTTGGGATTAAAACGATATTAGCTTCATAGAAGGAATTTGGCAGTGTTCCTTCCTTTGCTATTTGATGGAACAGTTTAAGAAGTATTGATATTATTAACTCCTTAAATGTCTGGTAGAACTCTGTGCTGAATCCATCTAGTCCAGGACATTTTTTGGTGGGAAGATTCGAGATTACTTCCTCAATTTCCTTATATGTTATAGGACTATTTAAATAATTCACAACTTCCTGATTCAATTTAGGTAAGTTGTATTTACTTAGAAATTCACCCATCTCTTTTGTGTTGTCAAACTTCACAGAGTATAAGTTTTTGAAATATGATGTTATAATTCTCTGGATTTCTCGAGTATCAGTAGTGATAACTCCATGTTCATTTCTGATTTTGTTAATTTGGGTTTTCTCTCTCCTGCTTTTGGTTAATTTAGCTAGGAGTGTATCAATCTTATTAATTTTTTCAAAGAACCAGCTTTTTGACTGGTTGATTTTTTTCTATCGTTTTCTTAATCTCAGTTTCAGGTATTTCTCCCCTTATTTTGCTAATCTCTCTTCTACTACTTTTGGGATCAGATTGCTCTAGTTTCTCTAAAGCTTTAAGCTGCATTGTTAAGTTGTTTATTTCTGATGTTTCCATTTTTTTGATGTAGGCATTAAGAGCTATGAACTTACCTCTAGAACAGCTTTCATTGTGTCCCAGAGATTTTGGTAAGTTGTATTTTCATTATCATTCACTTTCAGGAAATCTTGAATTTCCTTTTTAATTTCTTCCTGAATCCAGTTCTCATTCAGCATCATAGTGTTAAGTTTCCAGGAGTTAGTGTATTTTCTCTTGTTTGATGTGTTATGGATGTCCAGCTTTAGGCCGTGGTGGTCTGATAGGGCACAGGTTCGAATTTCAACTTTTTTGTATATGTGTAGATTCGTTTTGTGGCCCAATATGTGATCTATTTTGGAGAAAGTTCCGTGTGCTGCTGAGAAAAATGTGTATTCTTTGGTACGTGGGTGAAAAGTTCGATAGAGATCTGTAAGGTCCATTTCTTTAAGGGTTTGATTAAGTTCCAAAGTGTCTCTGTTAAGCTTTTGACCTGTTGACCTATCCCATGTTGAGAGGGCGGTGTTGAAGTCCCCAAGAATTATCGTTTGGGGGTTGATTTCTTGCTTTAGACTCTGTAGGGTTTTCTTAATGAATGTGGAGGGGCCCGTATTGGGTGCATGTATGTTCAGTATTGTGAAGTCTTCCTGGTGAATTGTACCTGTGACTAAAATGTAGTATCCATCCGTGTCTCTTATAATTTTCTTTGGTTTGAAGTCCACTTTGTCTGATAGCATAATGGCTACCCCTGCCTGTTTTCTGCTTCCATTTGCTTGTAGAATTGTTGACCAGCCTTTTGTTTTTAGAGCGTGCCTATCTTTTGTGGTGAGATGGGTTTCCTGCAGGCAGCAGATTGATGGATTGTGATTTTTAATCCAAGTTTGTAATCTGTGTCTCTTGATCGGTGAATTAATTCCATTAACATTTAGTGTTATAATGGAGAAACTATTTTAATTCCACACATTTATTATGTTTAGTAGTTTTTATAAGTATATTGCTTCGCTTTTAATGGTGTTATATTTGCCTTCTGTTCTCCTGGATATGCCTGTTTTTTTCTTCATGCTTGAGTATCATTTCTAGCATTTTTTGAAGGCCTGGTTTGGTGGACATGTATCCCTTCAAGTTGTCTTTGTGCTGGAAAATTTTTCTTTCTCCCTCGATCATGACTGATAGTTTTGCAGGGTAAATCAGCCTGGGTTGACATTTTTGCTCATTCAATACTTGAAGTATGTCTCTCCAAGCTCTTCTTGCTTTTACTGTTTCGACTGAGAAGTCATTTGTTATTTTAATAGGTTTACCTTTAAAAGTGACTTGTTTTTTCTCCCTTGAAGCTCTCAGCACCAGTTCTTTATCTTGAATGTGGAGTGTTTTAACTATTATTTGCCATGGCGTGCTTCTGTTTTGGTCGTATCTGTTTGGGGTGCGGAATGCCTCTTGTATATGGATGGGCCTCTCTTTTTTTATATGAGGAAAGTTTTCCTTGATGATTGTTTGAAAAATTTCCTCAGGGGTGGTATTTTGAGATTCTTGCTCTGGTATTCCATGAATACGCATGTTAGGCTTCTTCAGGGTGTCCCATATCTCTTGGATATTTCTATCTTTTTGGCTTTAACCACCTCTTCCATTGAGCTGGTTAGTACTCCCACTTTATCTTCAAGGTCTGAAATTGTTTTCTGCTTCGTTAGTTCTGTTGATAAGACTCTGTGGAATTCTGGGTTGAAGATTACTTGTCTTGTAGCTCAGTTTTAAACTCTGCTTGAGTCTGTTTTAACTGCTCTATGCCAGTTTTTGTTTCTTGCACTGTTTTTCTCCTCCAAATGTCTGTTGTGTTCCTCTTCAAAGCGATTGTTTCGATTATGTAATTCCTCCCGGATTTCCTCTTTCATAGTATTGAACATGGTAATGATCATATTTTGAAAGTCGTTATCCTGGGTCAGGCTTTCTTGGCCTTTTTCCGTGGGTTTGTTCTGGTTGGAGTCTAACATTATGGGATTAATTTCTTCAGTGGGAAATTTGTTTACTTGAGTGTTGCTTCCCATGGATTTGCACTTTGACTTTGGCATTTTCGCTTTAACTCTTAAGATCTTTCAATTTCACTAAACTGAATTATTTGGCCTGGGGTTCTGGGGATGGACAGGGACGGAGCTTACCTAGGTCGCGGATGAGGCCCGGCTGGACCGCGACCGCGCGCGCGTCCCGGCCGGCGGAGCGGGGTGGAGAAAGGGCTATGTATATATATTTTTTTAACTTGAGAGAGTTGCCATGGCACACAGGTCGGGTGGAGAAAGGGCTATGTATATATATTTTTTTAACTTGAGAGAGTTGCCATGGCACACAGGTGGAGGTTAGAAGACAACTTTCATTTTGCACTCCCTTGGGTTTTTAACGTTTATTTACTGTGCACATGCACCATGTGCCACAACACACGTGAAAATAAGAGAACAACCTATGGTGTTAGGTTCTC
The DNA here is from genome assembly GCA_023101885.1 of Typhlomys cinereus. NCBI lineage: Eukaryota > Metazoa > Chordata > Mammalia > Rodentia > Platacanthomyidae > Typhlomys > Typhlomys cinereus. Next base: position 256,852 of record JALPQD010000134.1, on the reverse strand, counting down.
TTTCTACCATGTAGGCTCCAGGAATCAAACTCAGATAATTGTTTGCACACTGGCACCTTTACTCAGAGCTATCTTGTCAGCCCAAGGATAATTTCCTTGAATTTTCTCCCTTTCCCAGGGCCCATTAATTGCTTGTAGATTCTCAGGAAGAAGCGGGGCCTCATGAGTTCCCCCCCCTTCCATAATGGGATGTGAAGAGCTGCAGCAGCTATTCAGGAGCACAGGGGCCATGTCATGCCCGGGGGTGTTCAGCAACACTGCACCTCTCCCTTGTGATTCCTAACATGATTCCCTCACTCCATGACGCATCTTTGAATTTGTGAAGTTCCCCTTTCGGTTAAAAATAAATGGATGACCTATGTGAATGACTTCATTTGATCCTTGAAAATTAAGCTTACATTTCTTGTTCTTTAGTTGTTGGTTGTTTTTTTTTTTTTTTTTTTTTTTTTTTTTCATCATTCAAACAGGATTTCATGCAGCTCAGGCTGCTCTTGGACTTGTTATTGTAGCCCAAATGACCTTCTGATCTTCCTGCCAAGGGCTAGGATTAGACACCTGCCACCATACCTGATTTTGTTTTATTTGGTGTTGGGCATAGGACCCAGGGCTTTGTACACACCAGGCAAGCAAGCACTATGGATCGAGTTTCATCCACAGCCCTAATATTTTTCAACACCAAGTGCCCCTTTGTTGCTTATTACTTGGGCAGGAGAAGAAAGAGAACACATGTGCAATAGTGCACAGGTAGAGGTTAGAAGGCAACTTGCAGAAGTCAGTCCTTTCCTTACCTCACACAGTATGAGGGATGAAACACAGGTCACCAGGTCTGTAAACAGGTACCTCACCTGCTATTATCTCATAGGATTTTAAATTCTTTAAGTAAATACATGCTCATTGTGGAAAACTTTGTTTCCTTGTAACATATTGTCTAGGCCAGTAAGACAGCTCAGCAGAGAAAAGCACTTGATCCAAACCTAATTACCTGAATTCAACCCTTAGACCCCATGTAAAAGGCAAAGGAGTAAACCGATGCCAAAGTGAGTCCTCTGAACTCACGTACACACCTGCACGTATAGTCATAAGTGAATATGTAAAAACATTGTCAACATGTGTATACATCAAAAATTGAAAAAAAAAAAGGGGGGCTCCAGATGGTTCAAGGGGTTAATGAATTTGCCTCACAAGCAAAAGGACTTGAGTTCAGATCCCACACCCTATGCAAGAAACACCAGGCAGAAATAAGCAGTGACCTGTATACCTGGCCTTGGACTGTGGAGCCTGGGAATCCCTAGAGCAAACCAACTAGGAGGTGGAGCAATCCAGGATGATTCGTGGTCATCCTTTGGCCTTGACAGGACCGCACACACACTGGGAGAAAGGTGTGTGAGATGGTTCACAGCAGCACTGCCTTATAAAGGCTCCAGCGGGGCAGGGTGGTGTTGCATTCCTAATTCCAGCTATTGGGGTGACTGAAGCCAAAGGATCAACTTGAGGTGAAGACAAGCTTGGGAAACAAAGCAAGCCTCCCCCCTTTTTTCTCATTGTACACATACGCATCAAGGCACACATTCTGTGTTGTCGCTCTTTTGCAAGCCCACCCCTCATTCTAGAAACTGAGTTCCTCTATAGCAGATGCTGTTGGGCAAGAACAAATAGCAGTGTGTAAGCCATACCTTTTTGTCTATCCTGCAGATTCACAACATACTAAAGATGATTGGAGAGGTCATTTAGTCTAACTGAACAGGGAGTAGCCAGAACAGCAGGGAAGCTCTCCTGGTGGAGATTAAAAGCAAGCAGATACCTGGAGGCAGCCCTTCAGGCTATGAGGGAGAAACTAGTAGCTTGATGCACCTTAATGGATGGAGGGTATTAACACACTGTGCTCTTTATTTTTGCATGTGTCCATCAGAGGGTGCCCTCTGATAGACATGTGTAAAGGCTGATTTGAGCATCACCCTGGATTACTCTACCTCCTTTTTGTTTTGCTCTGTAATTTCCCAGGCTCTGCCTTCAGGAACAAAAATACAGGCCGGTCATTTCCACCCGGCTTTCTTACATGGGATCTGATTCTTTTGGAGTCACTTTAAGGACAGCTTTGTCTCCAAAGGGCCACAGTACTAGATCAGCCCTGCCACTATTGATATTTTAGGTAGGATAATTCTGCTGTGGGGGACTATCCCATGAATCCCTGAGAAAGCCTTTCCTAGTTACAAGCAGAAGGTGGTGCCTGGGGATTCCCACAGTAAGCTCACCAGCCAAACAGACCTTAAGATACATTAAGGTAGAATGGGATCACCCACTGGTGGGCTTTTTGCACTCTTTTGGGTACCTAGGCATTAACTAATGCAGGCATCCTAGATGGAACCAGTAGATCACACATCCAGGAGGGGAAATGGGAGGGAAACTAGCAGGAGTGAACATGTGGAATGGGATGGGGGTACGAAATAAAGGCCTCCATATATACAAGTGTACACAAGTGCTTATGCACCTGTACCCACCAATATCCAAACACGCCGACACCCCACACACATAAAAGTGGCAAGTGTACCTCCCCCGATAGGATTAAGGGCCCACTAGAGCTATTTAAGCTTCACTGCAGTTGGGAGGCAGAGGCAGAAGGATCAGGGATGCAAAGTCAGCTTTCAGAATCTAATCCAGCCCATGCTAGTTTCAAATACTCAGTAGCCAAAGAATAACTCTTGTATCGTCTAAGGAAGAGAAGGGAAATTAGGTACCTTACAAAGCAGAACAGCAGTTCAAAAGGTTCTAAATATTTATTACTGAACCAACCAATTTGCTCATGTATAGAAGATAAGAAGCAAAACACATTTCTAGATAAACACGCCCGAACTCCTGGCCGTGGAAAATAGCTTCTTCTGGTAAGATTGATGGTTGGTCATGATTTGGCATAGGTCTTACAGACCCAGTTTGGTTCTCCTCCAGTGTCTTCTCTTGGAGTTGTATCTGAAAGAAAGAAGTCATCCGTTATAAAGGTGTTGACTATACAACACAGTGGGGCCCCATTTTCTCTTTTAACCAGTTGGGAGCTTTGAAGAAATGACTTGTTACACATATTTAAGAACTAATCAAGCAGATGAAACAGACCAGTGATAAGATACTTGTCCAAGTTCAGTGCCCTGGCTTCAGTTCCCAACATCAAGAATGGATAGCTGGGAGGAGAGCCTGTTCTCAAAAGCATTCTCCCTCACTTTTGGACAGACACAGCAGATCTCACACACTCAAAAGCCTCGATACAATCTATACAGTAGAACACCACACTACTCAAAACTATCCCTAAGCAATAGTGATTTGCAGAGCTAAAGCACTCTGCACTGTTCATGTCAAACCGACATAATTTTACCTTCGAAGGTAAAATCAGAAACAGTCAACATGGCTTTTCTTTCAGCAGGATAATGGCAGTACTTCCACAGAATGAAGCACTGTAATTGCAGCCTGCTTTATATCAGACTTTACCAGTTAGAAGAACATTTGCTTAGTATGCAAGCTGCCCTGGCTCAACACCTACACTCAGCCATGCCTATTTGGGAAAATAGGTAAGAGGTTAATACAAACAGTGGGCATCTACTTGTCCAGTCCTTGAAATGAAACCTAGGAAAACAGGCCCTATGATCATTAGATGTACAGATATTTAAGAAAAGACTACATGCCAGATAAAAAGCCTCAGCAAGCAAAGGTAGGTCCCTGCCTCCAAACCTGGTAACATGAGTTCAATCCCAGGAAGCCACGATACACACATCTCATTCTTAAATAAATATGTAAACAAGAAATTGAGAAAGAAACCTCTGTTGTGAATTAGAGAGCACATGGAAGGGGTGAACTGACAACTTTATGACTTCTCAGCATCTTATGAGGGAAAGACCGGTCCTAACTGCAATTTACATGGACATGCATTAAAAGAGTGAAGGATAACACCTAGTACCTGACAGACAAAAGATACTACTTAAATAGCATACAAGTACAACTGTGTGCCAACAGATTCATAGCCTGAGTCTGAACAGAAAAATAGACCCCCCCCAGGTTTGCCATACAAGTCAATAATTTTCAATCGCTTTATGATTGACTACTTTTTTTTTTTTTTTTAAAGTAGGGACCTACTACTAAGCTTATCCTACAAATGTCTGGGTGATTTGAAATAAAATATGAATGCTGGTTGGCAACACCCCCCCCAAAATCTCCTGTGGTTAGCTAAGCACCAGGGAATATTCCTGGAATCCTAACATTCTGTAAACAGGCATGGGAATGGCCACCTCCAACTATGCGAGAAGACCAAGTTTCAAAAAAAAAAAAGGGGGGGGAGAGAAAAAAAATGGGACTTGGGTTCTTTTTAACAGCTCTAGCAATGCCTTTTCTGAAACTGAATCAACTACTGCTGTGGTCAAGGGCCATTTCCCAAACAAGACGAATTAGTCTTCCCTCAACCTTAGCTTAGTCAAACTAAGGATGAGAGAAACATTGGCCTTTTAAGTTTGGCTGTGGACTAGGCACAGTGCAGAAACCCAGGAAAAATTTCAAACCAAGTGTGGCAAGAGGGCTTCAGAATAACACAAAGCTGTCTGATTTAACCAAAAGCAATCCAAGAGCTTACCGGATCTTGTTACCAGTTTTCATCCGAATCCACTGGGGAATGGGACGGTTTTGCTTTTGTTTCTTGGCCAGGAATCGTTTGATTCTGAAAGTCTTGTGGGAAGACTGTAAGGAAAAGCAATCGATTTAGTCTTATCAGAGCCTGAGCATCTCATGGCTCCCATTACCCAACATCTGTGTGCTGAAGAACTTCAAGATACAAGCACGTTGCGACTTGACATTTAGTAACATTCAGTTAACTTACACCACTGCATCTAAAGAGTATACCCCTCATTTTACCTACAGTTCCAAGTAGTTATACAACATCAGAAACATATCTCAATTTCCAATATAGAATTCAATCGATAATCCAACAGTAAAGTGTCACAGGGCATTGGCTGCTAAGCTGTTGGCATTTACTAAAACCTACGGCAAAATTTCATCCCAGGGGCTGGCGTATGAGCAAACAAGCAAATGTCCGAAACCTCGGAACGAGGCTCGCTTAGGGAGCTAAACGGCCATCCCGCGGCACTGTGCACGCTAGCTAAAGCCTTCAGTTCGGCCAATTTTGGGTCCCCAGGCCTCTCTTTCTACCCAGAATAGCCATTTGCTGTAACTGAAGCTAGCCAGGAACCCTTGGCCCCCTTAAGGAAAACCAGGGAAGCAGTCCCCCACCCACCCCGTAAGCTCACTGGCTCCCCAGAACCGCGCGCGGCTCGCGTGAATTGGTGACGGCATCCGTTTCAAGCCCCATTCTTCCCACGCGCGAGCCCTACAAAATGCTCGCGCCCCCACGATGCTCGCGGCCCCCTCGCCAGCTTCCCCACACCCTCGAGCCTCGGAAAGTCACCCCGGCGCCGATGGGAGCCGATAGCCTTACCATGGCGACGACAGCACAAGCGAAGATGGCGGAGAGAAGCCGAAGAGAAAGCCGCGACCGGAAGAGCGCGTTTAGAGGACGCAACGTGGAGGTGGAGCTGGGAGAGGACGCAGCGCCGGCGTCGCGAGACGCCTTACGTCACCGCCTGCGGCGTTCCCAGAGTTCCGTGGGGACCCGCCCAAGCTGCAGCTCAACGCAGCTGTCTGGGCGCGCTTCCTCGAGCGTGCGCCCTCGGGTGGCGGTGGAACATCACGCGGCGAAGTAGGCAGCCTGTGACAAGTGCCAAAGTCCTCAGGGGAAACCTGGGACGCGGAGGGGGCGGGACCAAGCCCAGGGAGAGACGGGGTAGGGTGAAAGCCGCAGTCATTCTGGAGCCGCTATTTCGACTTCGAATCTGGCGGGAGAGCCGCTTCAGGGACTGGGTTTAGGGATAGAAATACACCTACTGGGTGGGTGGAAGGAAGATCGAGGGCGACACCTCCTCCCCCGTTTTGTTTTGTTTTTTTTGTTTCCGATTCCGGGTATTGAGCATCCCCAGCCCTTCCAGGTCTCTCAATTCCTCAAGACTGGCAGTTCAGGGCGCACTCCTTTGACCCGGAAGCTTTTCTAGATAGCTGCCCAGCTTCTTCAACATTTGTGAGGTCTTTATTCACATGTCACCTCCTTAGTAAGACGTTTCCCAGTTTAGGAGTGTAGCCCCACTGCCCACTTCACCCTTTAACCTTAGGACTGCTTTATTGTTCTCCATAGTGTGCTCATGAGTGAATGTATATTGTCTCTATTATCCGACTTCCTCTCTAAAATGTAAATCTGTTTACTACTTTATTCCCTAAACTTAACACTGCATGCACACACATACATTTGACAAACAAATGAACAATTGAATGAATAATGGCAGCCCCAATTAGTGAAATAGGAGGATGCAAAGGAGGGAGCTAGGTTGTATAAATAAAATGTAAAGGTTAACTATGGCGTATGCAAATGGAGTCCAATATGATCACTAATATTAAATGTTTGATATCTGTGAAATAGGAGTGAGGGAGTAATTTGAATTTACTTTGTGACCCAAAACATTTACTGGTCATTTGGTTGCAGAAGTCTAGTATGCAGCTTAAGATAATGGTGCTGGTTTGGAACTGGAAACACAGAGGGTGGCCTTAAAGTCTGAAAATATTTGGCTGGGAAGGATGTGAGTGCCTGTGATTTCAGCATTTTGACGCAAAAATAGAAGGGTGCACCTACTATAGGTAATGATTTCCAGGCCAGCTCGGGCAACAATATAAAAGGGTGTCTTCTGGGCTGAATAGGTGGCTCAGGGGTTTAGACTGCATCAAAAATGCAAGAATCTGAGTGGGGATCCTGAGTCCCACTTAAAAAAACACCAGGCAGAAATGGCCACAGTTTGTACTTCCGCTTCTGGAAGGCAGAGCCTGGGAAATCCCAGAACAAACAACACACACAAACACACTGAAAGTAAATAAATAGAACTCTTAAAAAATGTGTCTCCCAAAACCAATGTAAAATCTCAAAACGTAGTAATGAACAAGTTAAGTATTTCATTAGGAGCTCAATCGATCTTTTGTGGTTGCACAGGTTCTTCTGTGAAATTAAAAAATGGCTAATTCTGTGTGTACCTGTCAACACATATGCTATAACTTGGACATAAAGTGAACCCCCCTAAAAAAACTATGTTGTAAGTTTGATCTAGGACTGGTAAAGCCAGAAATTGAGAGGTGTTGGATCATAAATACCTCTGTAGATATCAATCCACTGGTGGATTTATAACTGAATGGACTGTTGGGAGGTGATAGAAACTGTGGAAGGTGAGTCCTGATTGGACGAAGTGAGTCACTGTGGGTTAGATTAAGACTATCTCCTTCCTACTTTTTTCCTGTCTGTCTGCTTCCTGGCAGCTGTGATGCTCTCTCTGCCTTACAATAGGTCAGTGGCAAAAGAGCCTGCCAGATCAACACTAACTGAAGCTACAATACATAAAAAGCTGCAATAAATAATTCCCTCTCTGATTTTTCAGATATTTTGCTTATCACAGCAACAAGTAAAAACAGGAAGTATTATCCTGGGGGATGTATGCTGAGGACTGCAGGGGAGTGGAGATTCAGCCTGGGTCAGAGGAACTCTGCTTTCACAACTTTGAGCTGCAAACAGGGACTGGCAATGCCTAAAATCTTTGACCCACCTTGACCACCTGATGAGGAACAAAGGATGGACAGTGAAATACAGGATGCGGTAATTTGCCGGACTTTAGTCTGAACTCGATGTTTTCTTATTCTATTGATTTTATTTGGGATACTTGAAGCAAGACTTTCAGATCCAACATTTTAATAACTGAAGTTTTAATGAGAGAATATTTTCAATTTATCTGTGAATTGTATTTATATGTTTAAGATAACTTTTGACTTCGGTGGGGACAAGGATTGAAGGTTACAGTTTAAGAGTGCTAGATTTTTGTGTCAAGTGGACAAGAGGTGGAGTATCTCAGTTAGGTGCAGGTGTCCACTCGACCGTTGAGGGTTTGAGTTCTGGGCACCTTTGTGGAGAATTAGTGGTTGGGTTTAGCCCAGAGCAAACCTGCAGGAGATTGTCTAGCTGATGGGGAAGGCACAGCCTATGGTGGTTCGGATTAGGCCCTGGAATAAATCACAGAAACCTGGTTGACAGAGTTGGCATCCTTCTATACACGTGACCAGACATGCTTGTCTGTCCAGTAAGGATTGTCCCTCTATCAGCCATTATGTGGTGGCGGTGTGGCCAGATCCCTGGGCCCTGGTGTTGGGGCGTGCTCTCCCATGAAGCTGGACTGAGAACTGTAACCAGTAATCTTTAAAAGAATAAATCCTATGTTCCCTTAAACTATTTGATGATCATTTATCAACCACTAAGCAGGTTGACTGTAATAGAATTTGGTACCCAGGAAGTGGGGTGTTGCTGATAAATCCAGCAGATCTCTGGACCCTGAGGCTTTTGAAAGGCTTTCCTGGACAAAGTTTGAAATGCTTAAAGATTTTGACTTTTTGGATGGAAAGCACCCTTCTTCCGTTGGTGGGCCAATTGGATCATGCTGGTGCTAAGAGAATCATGGATTGCTTGGTTCCAATTTGTGATGAGGGGAAAAGGACTTTAGTGAAGTTGAATGTAAGAAGAGAGACTGGTTTGCTTGATAGAGGAGGGCCATGTTGACAGACTTGAAGAATAGTAGGACCAAAGCGCAAGAACCTGAATAGCTGCCATTTTTGGAGAAATGAACATCAGTGAAGAAACACCCAGTAACTTGGGCTGGGAGGGTGGAAACATGAATACCATCTTATGGCCATTTCATGGGCTGAAAACCCAGATTCCTTCAGGGGCCAAAATCCCAAGATGATGCCATTTTTGCTCCCTGGAAGTTGGGCTGTCCAAAAGAAACTTTTCAAGCATCAGCATAAAAAATTTTGGTACAGGATTTGCTCGAGTGGACCAAGCTACATTTCAACCTGGGGTTGGAATCTGTTGGCGTCCCCAGGTGATAGGGCTTTTGGCGTGCGATTGTGGATTTTATGAAGAGCAGCAGAAGCTTGGCACCAAGGGGCCGGCATAGAGTCCTGCAGGAGAAGGTGCAGCTTATGGCGGCAGAGGCGAACCCAGAGTGCTGGTGGAGATGCCAGAACCGTGGTATGTGTGCTGAGGGCGGCTGCAGAGTGGAGATCCAGCCTGGGTCAGAGGAACTCTGCTTTGACAACTTTGAGCTGCAATCAGGGACTGGCAATCCCTAGAACCTTTGACCCACCTTCAGCACGTGATGAGCAACCGTCGGTGGACGGTGACGTACAGGATGTGGTTATTGACGAACTTGATATTTTGAAGACATTGGTTGTTCCAGTGGATTTATTTGGGATATTTGAAGCAAGACTTTCAGGTCCAACATTTTAATAACTGAAGTTTTAATGAGGGAACGTTTTCGATTTATCTGTGAATTGTATTTATATGTTTAAGATACCTCTTAACCTCTGTGGGGACGAGGGTTGAAGGTTACAGTTTAAAAGTGCTAGATTTTTGTGTCAAGTGGACAAGAGGTGGAGTATCTCGGTTAGGCGCAGGTGTCCACTCGACCGTTGAGGGTTTGAGCTCTGGGCACCTTTGTGGAGAATTAGTGGTTGGGCTAAGCCCAGAGCAAACCTGCAGGAGATTGTCTAGCTAATGGGGAAGGCCCATACTGTGGCGGTTCAGACTGTACTCTGGAATAAATCTCATTGAGCTGCTTAACACACGTGGCATGCTTAACACATGTGGCATCCTTCTGTATAGTTGGCCGCACATCCTGGTCTGTCAAGTAAGGACTTTTTTTCTGTCAGCCATTCTGTGGTGATTGTGTGGCTATTTCCTTTGGCTGTGGTGTTAGTGCATGCTCTTCCATCAAATTGGACTGAGAACTGTAACCAGTAATGATAAGAGAGAGTAAATCCCTTGTTCCCAGTACCCTTGATAGTCATTTATCAGTAATGCTGCAGTCTTGACTACAACAGGAAAAGTACCTTGTGTTTAGGCAGCTGGTAATAGGTTGGTAAGAGGCAAAAAACAGATGCTTCAGGGCTATTGTCTGCTCTAAGTCCGACTCCTAACTTGGTTTTCACTTTTACCTGTCTTTTTTCAAAAAAATATAGAGTGTTTGTTATCACTTTCTTTTGTTATTTATCCCGTTATAACTTTGAGTTTTAAAATATACTTTAGTATTAATATTTCTCATACTTAAAATGATCATTTATGAAGAACATTTTCTTGTCTCCATACACTCTATTTCATCAGCAGACTTCCATAAAAACCTAGCATTGGAAATCCTAGGGGCCAGTAACCTGGCTAAGTGAATGTAGGCATTTGCTATATAAGCCTGGTGACCTGAATTCTATGTGAAGATCCCACATAAAGGTGGAAGGAGAGAAGAGTTTATGTAAAAAGTTGTCTTCTGATCTGCACTTGTGCCACTCCATGAGTGCTTAGATGTACATATCATATACACTCAATAAGATTTTTTTTTGCATATGTAGGTGTGTGTGTTTGTGTAGAAGACATTGTGTTTGTCTATGTATGCTCAAGGGTGAGATAGGAAATCATCCTGAATTATTCTTCCCCTTTACTGCTTTGCTTGGGGTTTCCCAAGCTCTGCCTTCCAGGGCTGGAAATACTGATCACCAGCAAACTCAGGTCCTTTTGATTGTGAAGCAAAGGCTTGTTAACACCTGAGTCATCTTTCCAGCCCCACAATAAGATTTTTTTAAAGTTATATATGTCAACAGGTTTCATTCTCAATTTAATAGCTTCCATGTCCCATAATTCCTGGCCATTAACAATTACTTAGTCCCTGAATCCTATGAGTCTGTTACCAAGTTATATCTACAGTCTATCCACGAGTATTTTTTTCCTTTCTTGAGGTTTTGACTTAGGATCTCATGTAGCTAGCTAGGCTGGTCTCAAATTTACTACATAGCTCAAGACCCGTCTTAAGCTTCTAATCCTTCTACCTCCCATCACACCCAGGTCCCTACTTGTTTAAACATTCCTTTAGATTAGGTAACCCTAAAATCTTCTGGGTTTACTTCTATTCTCTGGCTATTTGTCTTTATATAGCTCTACTTCTCTTCCTACTTTATTCTGTAGGTGATGAAATTTATGCCCACGGCTTAATGACCATCTAAAAACTCAGTGAGCTCCAAGATTCTACTTCAACTCAAATCCCTCCGATCTGTTTATCCAATCAACTGTCCCACCTCCACTTCCCATTTGCTCCCAACTCTTCAGCATGACATGGTTTCCCTCTCAGTAGCTCACTATGTTCCTCAAAGCTGCCAGATCCAGTGATCACTTTATGTTAGTCTGCATCAACCTCTCTTGGCAAAGGACATAGCCATTCCCTATTTTGGACTCTTTCCCAGTTGAAGACCATTCTTTTTCAGTCACTAAAGATGACCGCTTCTTTCTGCTTCTAAAAGCTGACTTTTTTGGTTTTCTTTGAAGAATTTAATTTATTTATTTATTTATTTCAGAGAGAAAGGGAAAGGCAAAGGCTGGGCAGACAAAATAGCTCAAGTTCCTCCTCTTGCCTGGATTTCCTGAGTGTTGGGATTAAATGCATGAGCTGCCACAACTACCTTCATTTTAGTTATTACATGTTAATAGTAAACCGTGATCTGACCACTCTTCTAGGTAGAGATCTTTTTTTAGTTACAGAAGATCATATTATTCACTTTTTTTCAAAATTCCCAGAAGGTTGATTCAGTATCAGTTGTTTAATTCCTAAAAACCAACATCTATTTAGTAAATGTAATAGGCTTGGGGCTGGGGATGGAGTTCACCTACTAGGCTTCAGGCTGGTTTACGACAAATAAACAAACACATTTAGCTTCATTCATACTTTAATGTATTTCAGATTCATTGACAGCAATATAAAAGATGCTAAGTTTGAAAGCTGCCATTTAACAGGAACAGATATTGGTGTAGTTTCCTTCCTGGAGAGGATATGCACTCAATTCATGAGACCTAAGGTAAAACAAAGACTAGAATGTCAACAACTAATCATTTTACTTATTAATAGGAAAAAAGTGATATAGGCAAAATGAGATGTTCACAAACATTACTACTGCTAAGTTCACATAAGTAAACAAAAAGCAAAACTATAAAAGTTTCAGAGACAGTGTATAGATGTAACATGACTAAATTTTTCATCAGTGAAAATTTGTTCTACCCTTTGCTCTACTTTACAATTACATGCTTGTTGCTTCTATACTACACAAGTGGACTGTTATCACCAACGATGAGATAGAGTTAGGTCTGAACAAGATTTCAAAGATTTCTGCTCCACCCAAACCAAGAAATTCCAATCCTGGATTAATAATGCCTGTCAGTTTTAGAACTAGATGGTTTTTTTTTTTCCTTCCTGCTGTCACGAAAATTAAGTCCTTACTTGACATTTTTCACCTGCAGTGTCTTGCCAGTATTTTTCGGACACATTAAAATTAATTTTTAAGCATGGCAAAAAACGATGAATTGTACTTCCAATCCTGAGCCTGCAATTTGATTCCTGCTTTGATGCAAACATACTCCTCTGTCGTGTATCCCACCAGCACAGCGACCCTCTTTCTCGCTCTCTATTCCTTTGCCCTGAAGGCACTTGTGGCTAGCTTAATACGTGCTCTTTGGCTGCCTGGACGGTCAGGACACCTATGGCCATTTGGACTGGTCACTCCTCTCCTCCTTCTTTTCTATGGCTAATACCACTTTCCTGCTTCTTGTCTAGTGCTGATTCTCCAGATTTGATGTTGTCATCAGAGACACTCAGTCGGTTTCGGCTTCGAGCACCTGGTTGGTAAAGTTGCATGGCTGGTCGGTCCTGAAGTAAAATGAAACACATTCATATTACAACATGACTACTAGGCTTTTCAGTGGGGACTTCATTATATTTATTTACTGTGTGTGTGTGTATACAAACATGTGTGGAAGTCAGAGGATAACCTGTAGGAGTTGGTTCTTTCCTTTCACCATGTGGGGTCCAGAGATTGAATCAGGTAGTCAGGTTGGTGGCAAGCACCTTTACCTGCTGAACCATCTCACTGGCTCTTACATGGTGATTTCACAGTCCTACGTTGTGTACTGAGTCACACAAAGTGAAAACTGTGAGTATGTGGTACATAATAACCACCCACCCACTTCCTCTCCCCTATCTAAGTATCTTTTTTTTGTTTCTGGTATCAGAGACTGAGACGAGCCTTCTGCACTCTAGGTAAGTGCTCTACCACTGAGCTGCACCACCAGTCTTCTTTTTACTTGTTATTTTGAGATAAGCTCTCATTAAGTTTCCCAGGCTGCCCTTGAATTCATTCTGGAGTCCTGGACTTCACCATCTTCTTGCCTCCCCCTTTCTAGTAGCTGGGATTACAGGCCTGTAGCCACTTTGAGTATTATTTTATATGCCAAGTATGATTTTTGAGGGAGTTCTGCCTAATTTAACCATCTCAAGATTATCTAATTAGTTCTAATTTTTTAAACTTAAAAAAACAACAAAGCTCAAAGGCTAGGGTATAGCTCAGTGGTAGAACCCCTACCCGACAGATGTGAAGCCCTGAGTTTGATTCCCAGCCCTACCCCCCCCCCAAAAAAAACCCTGGAAAAACCACAACAGTCCTCTAGAGGTCACTTCACTCCCATCCCCAGTAAATTGCCACTTTGTTTTTGACACAACAGTATCAATAATGTACTCCAGACTGGCCTCCATTCTGAGATTCTCCTCCTTGAAACTCCTGAATGTTGGGATTACAGGCATGAGCTGCTATGTCCCATGCAGTAAACTGACTTTAAAATCTAATTACTCCCTGAAACTGTGTTTAAGAGGGGGGTGGAGATTTAGGTCAGTGGCAGAGTGGTTGCTAATGTGAAGAGTGGTGAGATAGCGCATCAGGTAAAGGCACCCATGTGTAAACCTGGTGACTTGAGTTCAACCCGAGAGCCCACATGGTGGAAGGAGAGAACCAACTTCCGACAGCTGTCCACTGACTTCCACATGCTCTGCTTTTTAAGAATGGAGACTCTTAAATACAAGCTTCCCTGAAATCATAACATCAGAGCCTATGTAACTTGCTACCAACATTTTTTTTAAGTGAGATCTTACTGTGCTGCTCAGGCTGGTCTTACCATCTCAGCTTCCTCACTACTTGAAACTATAAATTGGTGACTATGCCCAGCTACAAATATGCTTTCAGATTTAGATATAACAACCTAATAGCCTAACAAGTAACACTTTACTAATTGAGGGGGCTGGCGATGTGGCTTAGCTGGTACAGTGCTTGCCTATCATGGATAAGGCCATGAGTTCAATCCCCAGCAGTACACAAACTAGGCATGGTGGGTACAGGACTATAATCTCAGCACTTGGGAGTTGGAGGCAAAAAGATCTTCATAGTCATCCTCAGTTACATATCAAGTTCCAAGCCAGTCTGGGATACACAAGACTCTGTCTCATATAACCAGCAAAACATCAAAAATAAGTAAAATAAAATAAGATGAAAACCAACAAAAAGAAAAAAGTCTATCTCTAATTTGAAGTATTTAAGGAAGAACTTACATGTCTAAGATTAGTTTAAAAATTATCCAATAGAGGGAGGGATGGGTAGAGCAGACAGGAAGACTTGGCAATAAGTTAACTGTTGAAACTGGGTGTCAAATATTGGGGTTCATTGCATTATTCCTATTTTCTTTACTTTTGTTAATGCTTGAAATTTCTATGATCATTAGAAAACTTAGGCAAGGGCCGGCGAGGTAGCTCAGTGGGTAAAGGCACCTGCACGTAAACCTGGCGACCTGAGTTGATGCCTGGAGCCCACAAGTTAGGCGAAAACCGACTTCCGAAAGTTGTCCTTGCACCTCCACACGCATGCCGTGGCACCCATACACCTGTGTTCTCTCTGTCCCTCTATTAAATAAACAAAATATTTTTTACAAATCCAGGGAAGATTTACAAAAACATTTTTAAAGCTTATCATCAGTTATAAATTCTCCTAGTGGGCTAACCAGATACCTCTGCAATTAAGGGCACCTGCTTGGATCCCTGGAAGCCCACAGGGTGGAAGGAGAGAACTAACTTCCCAAAGTTGTCCTCTGACTTCCACCTGTGCACCGTGGCATGCATGTGTGTATCTTCTCTCCCTCTCTTTCTCAAATAAATAATATATATACATATATAAGTAAGTTCTCCTGGTAAGAATTCTCCAATAGGGGCTGGGGATAAATTTCAGTGGCAGAGGGGACAAGTCCCTGGGTTCTATACCTAGCCAGGGTTGGGGGGAGGGGTGAAGAGAGGATGGATTCTGTGAGCAAGTGTGCTGTTCCCTTCCTTTACATTATTTACATTACTTGTGGAAATTGGAAAAAAACCCTTGTGAAAATAAACAAGTGTGATGAAAAGCAGCACCTTGTTTCGGATGCGGTCACGCTTGACAACTTCCTCTTTCTTGTCGGTTCTCTCGCCAGGTCTCTCGCCGGTTCTCTCCCCAGTTCTCTCCCCAGTTCTCTCGCCGGTTCTCTCGCCGGTTCTCTCGCCGGTGACTATCGATTCTGCACTTTCAACCCTCTTTCCTTTCTCCCGAAGGACTTCTCTCTCACGCCTCATTTCATCTTCCTTTCTTTTGAAAGCCTTCTCCTTCTCATAGCGCTCCTTCTGCTGCAGCCTCCGGCGCTCCTCCTCTTGCCGCCTCTGTCGCTCTCTGTCTCGGAAAATGCGCTCCTGATCTCGTTCATAATCCCGGTATTCTCTGATGTTCTCTTCTTCGGTTCTGCCAGGAAAACAAACAAGGGGGCTGGAAACAAAGCTTAGCTGGCAGAATGCTCACCGAGCATGTATCAAGCCAGAGGTTCAATCCCCAGTGGCACACAGAGGCAAGGAGAGACTGAGTCAGGACCATCAGAGGTTCAAGGTCATCTTCTGCTGAGTTGAGTCCAGCCTGGGATACATGAGACCCTGTCTCAAAACCAACACACAGTAAGACTGAACACAAGCACCTGTTGCCAAGGCAGGAGCACTGCTATTAAACTGAAGATACACTTTCATAGCAGAGTAGATGCCCACCAGTGTTTCAGAAAACTAGAAAAATTAAAGGCACTCAGATTGAGACACTAGAACATTTGAAACTCTTCTTCCTCCTTGTGCCCCAGAGAAACCAGTTCTCTCTTTTTTTTTTTTTTTTTTAAGACAGGGCCTTCACCCACAGCCCAAGCAGGTCCCCAGGTGGCAGCCCTTCTGCCTTAGCCTCCCGCATGCTCTTATAGGTATATGCCACTGCAAGCAGCATGTAATTTATCTGACCCAGGTCCAAGGCATCTAAACTGGCATCTAGCAACCAAGCATGGCCAAGAGCTTTTAAGTACCAACTGACCTCTTCAGCTTCTCATCCTTCAGTTCATCGGAACGCTTGGACAGAGTATGAGGTTGTCCACTGACTCGCTCTTCATTCAGATTCTCTTTGTCCGGTTTCTTGGCTTTGTCTCTTTTATCCATTTCTTTTTCATCTCCTTTTTCAGGTTTCCTGAGCAGCTTTAAAGAAAATATTTTATTTTGATTTTGATGGGTAGGGCATTGTCTTCTATCAACAATATACTAAATGTTTAAAATTTAACCTATAGAAGTCCCTTCCCCAACTCTGTAGTTAGTTTTAAGCTTTCAGGTGAACACTTAATGAACAGGAATAATGCTTTACTAAAAAGGATGCTATACAGTGTTATTTACTCACAGGAACTGGTTAAATTGCTCCGTGGCAATGAGATCAAGACTCCTTTGGCTTTAAATGGCTCAATGCTTTTTGGAGGAGTTTTTAGACAAGGTTAAACTGAAACTTGACATCTTCCTTGCCTCCGTTTTCCAAGTGCTGGGATTCTAAGTGTGCACCACCACACCTGGCTGCAGGGCAACCTTTGAATAGGTCAGTGCGTACTTCCAGGCAAGTTTCTGTAGTGAACCAGTATGTTGCTACAACTCAATGGGAAAATAGCACCAATTTAAAGTGCCAGGCAAAGAGATCATTACTGTTTGACTATCTTGTACTTCTATGTACTTGGAATGGCAAATACCTTGCTCACCAAAGGAGAGATCCATTGCGAGAAATTCTGCCTTGAACCTGAGAACATATTTATGATGATATAATGACATTATCATTAGAGATGAATAGCAAGAATTACTTGGCATTTGATTTAAAAAACCACAAATGCCTCATACAGCAACATGCTGACACTGCATCTCTATTGAGTAGGAAATGTATTCAATGTCATATATATTTCACATCAAAATGCTTTTTGTTCTCACGCCAGTGCTATAAATGTCTCTTGAATACCCCTCACTAAGTGTTGGATATTCAGAGGGATTTTTTTTTTAGGCAAAAATAGACATTTTTTAAAGGCTTATAGTAAATGGATCACATGGTTCATCTCAGGGTGAAGGCAGCATGCAAGTCATTGAGCAGAAGGCAAAGCACAAGACAGATGTTGTTCATGTTGGCATGAGATATTTCAGCTCACAGACAAAGTCACTACAAATGAGACTCCAAACTAGACAGAAAGGTTTTAACATAAAGTGATGCTAAGATGTGCAGGTTTCATTGGAAGTGTTCTTCTTTCTCTAAGGAACATCTGTCTCTGTTACATAAACAGATGTTCATTCTTATAAGCGCATTAACAAAACCTCCAGCATGGCTGGCTCTACTTTTTGTCTTGTTGATTATTAGGAATACCAAGTCAAATCGCTTAGGGTATTATGGTGGACAGAGACTCTGCTGGAAAGAATTAAGGTATAAAGCTTCCCCTTTCTCTTTCATAGCTCCATGTCACCAATAATGAGCCCTAAGAGATTCGGGGGACCTGAGCCACATAAACTGCATTTTCAGGAAGGAGACCATGCCCTCCTCTCTGTGAGGTATCCTCTGAGTCTCTGAAGTACTAGGTATCAGTGTTTCCCCAGGGAAGTTGTCCTGAAGAGGGAAGCAGCAAGGCCAGGATTTCTCTGTAGCTTTTCCTCTGTCCACAAGCAACGTGCTGATCACACTCTGCTGCTCACAGATCCCCAGCTTGATGCAAGAAGATGATGTAGGAATCACGGAAGTGGGGAAAGCACATAAAACAGGGTCTTTATCGCTATACTTCCCTGTGGCAGTCAGGCAGGAGAAGTGTATAAATGGGAAGGTGCTCTCTAGTTGACCTTCCTCTGGTTCTCCATCAGTGAGGCATTCCAGTGCATAGCAGAGCAACAGGAAGTCGCTTGGCTTCCTTTTTATTAACTTTTTTAAAAAAAACTTTTTATTTTGTCAAGACAAGTTCTCACACTGAAGAGCCAGACTGTTCTTAGTGTTGTGATTAAGAAGCGGGCCACCATATCTGCCTTTGGGCTTCTTTTTAAAGAGGGACTTTCAAAAAGCTCAGCCTATAAAAGACCCAAGTCAGTCTGCAGGGTTCCGACAGGCAACACTACCACCACCACCACCAAAAGGATTTATTAGCTAAGACCTGCGTGTGTAACATGATACTAGGTGCTTGTATCATGTGCTTGGTCCTTACATTTTTCTGATTCACAGCTTCTAACAGAAACCTGTGTACCTGAAGACAGTGGAAAATAAAACAGATGAAGTAACTTCATGTATCATTTATGAAGGAAAAGGTGAGTAAAACCCCAAATTCATGCAGCCAGCCCTAAGCCCTTATTCACTAGGAACTAAAGACTGGTAATTCAAATAGTAAACATTATTGATGACTTTTTAAAAAACCCACAGATTTGCACTGAGGAATGATAGCATCAACTGATCTACTGAATCCTTTTAAGTTATCAAAAGCTTAAGAAAGCATGATCAGAAATATTTGTGTTTGTCTATCCCCACCCAACCAAAAGGGCAAACAAAACAAAACTCTTCCAACACTGGATACATGCATAATGGATACATGCAATTTTCAGCAACATGCAAATCAGTTCTAACCATTTTCCTACCTTAATCCTTGGTTCATCCTTTTTTTCCTTTTCTGGAATTCTCTCGATCTTCTTCAGTTTTTCTATATCTTTTCTTTTACGTTTCTCCTCTTCTTTCCACTTTCTTCTCTCTTCCTCTCTTTGTCTTTTCCGTTCTATTTCTCGCCTCCTTCTTTCTTCTCTCTTTTCTTCTCTCATTCTCTAGAAATGATAATCAACATAATCCTTCAAATAAAAAATAAGATCCTAAACCTAACCAATCCTGGAGGTCCCTGGACACCCACTAAACTACAAGTTCCTTCCTACTTTCTATGACCTCCATAACCCCCATTCCATTCAGAAAATGAAAGCAAGTGAACAACAAGACCTGCTAGAATCACCCTCCTACTACTGCCTTCCGACACTTCTCCAGGCTTTCAGAACATCAAGAGTGTCTCTGGGACAAGCAAAAGTCTCCCTAGGCTTGCAGGCACACCCTAATCCCAAAACTAGCATAAAGGAGAGGACCAGAGAGTGAGACCAAGGAGCCAGATCTTTAAGGACTAATTGTGGAAAACCAGCTATTTCTCCCACAGGGTCCCAATGTTCTTCAAATGTATGTAGAATGTAAGCTAATAAAGAACTGAGAGAATTACAAAAACAAAACACCTACCTGTTTGTTTTTCAGGAAGCTCAAAAGTGGGGTTGTCCTTTTAGCTATATAAATATAAGGAGATCATTAATAACACATAAACTTCCAGAAAGAATTCCACTTCCTGATATACCCTGCTTGCTACCCACGAGATGGGGAAATGACACTCCTTGAGAAATAAAGTTCATAACTGCATCAACGAAATAAGTTTTCAGTATTCCATTTCGACGACACAGGTTTAAAATAGGTTTTTAAAAATTGAATAAAGCACATTCCTATAATCCCAGCATTTGAGGGGTGGTGGCAAGAGGATCAGGAGCCCAAGACTAGTCTGAGCTATGTGACACGGCAGGCTGCTGGGCTACATGAGGCCCTGCCTCAAGGGAAAAAAAGAAAAATAAAAAGCAGGCCAAGAATGTAGCTCACTTGGTAGAGTACATGCCTAGCGTGCAAGAAGCCCTGTGTTTGATCCCCAGTCCTACATAAATTGGGCATGGTGATACCCGCTTATAACTCTAGCACTGAAGAATTAGAGGTAAAAGCAGGAGGATCTGAAGTTTAAGGTTATCCTTGACTATATAGTAAGTTTGAGGCCAGCCTGGGCTACATGAGACCTCATCTCAAAATAAACAACAAACTCCTTTTGAAAAATAAAAAAAATGAGTGATTTCTAATTTGTAAGAATTAAACAGAAAGGACATGCTTATTATGTAGGAGCATAAGTTTGTTTAACTGGAAAGAAATTGAGGGGAAGTGCTACAAATATTAGTTAATGCTGATTTCATATTTCCACTTCTGGGAATTTAAAAAAAATTTAACATTGTTCACAATGTTAAAATTTAAATACTATTCTAAGAACATATTTTTATTAATGAGTACACAGAAAAGTTCATGTCTGGTAACTTTCTTAAAATAAATTAATTTTTTAAATTTATTATCTTTTACCTAGTTATATAAGTTCAATGGGTAGGTACCTTCGCCCCTCCTTCTCCTTCCCCTTGTTATCCCACTATCTTACTCTCCCCCCTCTTTCTTCCCTCCTCCTCTCTTGGTATTTCCCACCTGATCCCTTCCACCCTCCAGAACATCTATTTATATAGGTGCTGAATTTCTCTTGAGTCATCTACATTAGTGAGGGTTGAACCCCTCATTTTGAACACTTCTTTAGGATAAATTCCTAGGGGTGGAAATCTTGGGTCAAACACTATGTCCCTGTTTAGCATTGATTACTATATTGTTTATTTTTTTTTTAAACTTTTTTTTATTATTATTATTTATTCAACTGTGCGCATGTGCGTGTGTATGTGCGCGCGCGTGTGTGTTACTATATTGTTTATTAAGAACCAACAACTATGCTGAAATTTCTCAAGAGATTTTCAGTTTTACTGTCATGAACTTCAATCTTTTATTATCAGGTCTTTTTTTTAAGAATAAGAACTTACAAAAAAAAAAGAATAAGAACTTACTGCTAGGAAAGAACAACTGATTTTCAAAGACTTACCACTGGATAACCATATCTCAATAATCTTTACACTTTATATGTTTATATTAAATTTGCATACTACTAAGTCACCCAAAAAGTTGTCTTATCTGATTGATGCATTCTCATAATCCTGTAAGGCAAGTATTATTGTATATATTTTCAAGCAGAAGCAGCAACCCCAGAAAAGCATGCATGCCCAGCTGGAAATGAGGGAAGAGAGAGACAGACTTAGGTGTTCTGATGAAGAAGTCCTTGTCCCAAATCCTTTTTCCTACTTACCTATTAATTCTCTATTTTTGGCTTCTATTTCCTCTAGTAATGTCTCTGGAGTAGATGTCATTTTCTCATTCTCCGTAGCATAACTCTCCAAAAATTTTCTATATTCTGGATCTACATAATCATTAAAAGAACCAGAAAACAGAGACTTAAACAAAATCAAATATTATCTAGAGTAGTTATTTGTCAAAGAAGATATGTTTGTACTTCATGGAAAATTTTTTAAAAAAGGAGGAGGAGGAAGAGGAAAAAGAGGAAGGGAAGGAAGAGTAGGAAGAGGAGAAAGAAGAGGAAGAAGAAGAAACTACTCACATAAGTTAAGCTACTTAGGGGGGGCTGGCCAAATAGCTCAGCAAATAAGGAACTGGCTTATAAACCTGTTCTCAGTTCAATACCTGGCAGGCCACATGGTGGAAAGGAGAAAACTGACTTCCAAAAGTTGTCTTGTGACCTCCACCTGTGCACCATAGCATGCATGCACACATCTTTCTCTCACTGTCAAGTAAATATGTAAACATTTACAAAATAAGATAAACTACTTAGGGCTTTTCTGGTTATTTACTCTTAGGACTTGTATTACTGTTACTTTTGGAGGCTGGTGTAACCCAGGGGTCAGCAATAATGAGACTATACATCACACAAACTCTGTGAAGAGTGTTGACCCACTAGAAATTAAACAATTAGAAACTGTAGTTAAAGAGCCTTGAGGAAGTATTAAGTACATAACAGTAAGTTATTAATGTATAATTCATATACAAACATACCTCATTTAAAATAAAATTAACATAAGAAAGTGAGGTATTCTAAAAAGATTAATTAGAGGAAGTTCTAGATGTGACTTTGGTGATTCTCAGAGTTCTGTGAGATTGTAATAAGTAGCTTTGTTTTAAGCCTTTCCTGTTTTATAAAGTACCTGTCAGAGTCCCAAATCAAGATTTCAACTTGGTGATTCTAAAATATAAGTCTGATCCAAAACACTGGGGCTAAGTATTTATTTAACATAATAAAATTTATGCAACAATTAACCAACACAGAGTGACAGAAATCTCAAAATCTTGAGCTGATTTTTACCTCACATGAAAAGTATTACTATTTTTTTTTTTAGTTCTTATAGTGGTATTTAGCCCATTAACTACATGTATAGGTAAGTACATATTCAAAGCCTAGGAAATAAGACTGAACATTTTGACTACTTTATATAAAGTTATTCAGATAAGAAAAAACTTCCCCAAACAGCCCAAACCTTCATTTGGAAAGACAATGGATGCTAAGAATCAATGGTAGGAGGCCTCAAGGAATATTTATTATATTTCAAAATAACTGATTTCCCTCATGATTTTCTAACCAATAAATCCACGATGATTTACTACTCAGATATCAGTGCTGTATTGCTCAGTGGTGGAGGACTGAAATGCCACTAACCCAAGAAAGCAGAGATGCTCTGTAGCAAAACCACCTGCATCCTAATTCAGCAAATCTTCCACTGGAATAATAATTCTCATTAATTTTATTTTGTATGTTTTCTAACTTCTTTATATTGGAGTGTAACTTTCACAAAGATATTCAAAACATGGCAATAGTATGATAAAGCTAGAGCTATATACTGTACCATCATCAATAGTCCCAACTTTGGAATCTCTCTTCTTAATCTTCTTCTTTGCAACCTTTTGGAAAGGTGCAAATTCTACTATTGCATGATATTCCTGGCCTGTGTAGGAAAAAAATACCATCTTTGCTTTAACAAAATGTCAAAAACAGATACAAAAGAATCAACTTACTACTGTTTTCTAAACCTATATAGTCATTATGAAGTCTCCCAAGTGGCATAAACCATGCTATACGATCTTAACTATAATCAACATCCTGTCCTCCAAAATTCACTGATAACATAATTCAAGTTATGACAGCAAGCTAGGTGTGGTGGTATTCATCTATAGTCCCCACTGCTGCGGAGGAATTTCAAATCAACCTGGGAATCATAGAAAAGCCTATCTCAGCTAATGAACAAAATCATAAAGATATGGGGAAGTAAAACATTCATTTAAATTCAACTTCTAAAATTTTATTATTGTGATATGTAAAAAGAGCTACAAATTAATTTTCATTTTAAAAATGCATTAGAACCTGGCATGGTAGCACATGCCTGTAATTCCAGTAGCTGAAAGCTGAAGTTCAAGGCCAACATGAGCTACCTAGCAAGACCTTGTCTCAAAAATTCAAAACATACATTAGAAATACCTAGAATAGGCAAAGTTTTACATCTTTGAGACATAACTGCTATGTAGCTGAGGCTGAACTTGATCTCATGATTTTCTTGCTGCAGCCTCCATGTGCTGGAATTACAGGCATGTGCCAACATATCCAGGCAGAATAGGCATATCTAAATATTTGTGTGTGTGTGTAGAAGGCATTGTGTGTGTCCCTGTAGAAGACTGAGGGTGACTTCAGGAATCATCTTGGATTGCTTCTACCTCCTTTTGCCTTCACTCTGGGATTTCCCAAGTGCCACCCATCTGGCACTTTTATGTGGGACCTGGGATCTGAACTCAGGATCTTCTGCTTGTGAGGCAGAGTCTTAACCCCTGAGCCATCTCTCTCTCCAGCCCCCAGAATAGGCACATCTAAAGAAATGGAAGTTGAGCATGGTGGCAGATGCCTGTAATCCCTGTATTCTGTGGAGGATCCCCACAAGTTTTAGGTTTTGGCCAGGGCTACAGAGTGAGATTTGTCTATAAAGGGAGGGAGGGGTAGACTTCAATGTTTATCCAGAACTGGGGCTGGGGGTAAGAATGGGTATGGGTTTTTGGGGGGGATGATGACCATAATCTAAATTAGATTGTGGTGATGGTTGCAAAATTCTATTAATATATGAAAAACCACTGAACTGTATACTTTAAAAGGGTAAATTGGTAAATTTTATTATATGAATTAGATTCTCATAAAGCAACTATTTTTAAAAAGTTAATGTGATAGATGTAATTTCTTCATTATGATCATCATTTCCCAATGTATATATGGATCAGATAATCCCATGGTACAATTTAGATTTGTCAGTTATTTCCCAATAAAACAGAAACTTCTACTCTGCCATTAAAGTCAGGCATGATGGGACCTACCTGTAATCCCAGCACACAGAAGACAGAGGCAAGAGGCTTGTCACAGGTTGGATGCCAGTCTAGTCTATGTTGTAAAATCTTGTCTCAAAAAGCCAAAACAAAATAAACCAAACCCCAAAACACTACATATTACTCATATTGTATGATTTTATTGATATGAAATCCCACAGTAAGGAAAACCATTGAGACAAAAGTAGATCAGTTAGTGCTGGGGGCTAAGAGGAAAAGTAATGACTACTAATAGATCTGGGTTTCTCCTGGGGAATGATGAAAATATTCTGGAATTTAGTGACAGTTGCACAATTTTGTGAATTTCCAAAATCCACAAAACTTATACTTAAAAGAGGGGGAATCTTATGGTATGTGAGTTCTACCTCAGTTGAAAAACACCTGGCTGCTGAAAAAGATATACTAGATTTCTCCCACTGAACAGTGTCAAACAAGGTACAAAATATTCTTTGATCACTGGCATGTAGACATAAAACAGAATCAAGTGAGAACTGAAGGTGGGTGTGGTGACACTTACCTGTAATCCTAACATTCAGGTAGGAGTGAAAGTAGGAGGATAAGGAATTCAAGGTCAGTCTGGGCTACGTGAGACTCTGTCTCACACAACTGACCAGAAGGATCACAAAGTAACCACGATAGTAACACAGTTTTGAAAATCCTACTGAATGGAGATTCAGATCAGTTTGATAAATATGGTATATTTGTGAGGTAGTAAAATAGATACACCAAATTAAAGCAGAATAACAATGTGGAAGATAGGCTAGAAAAAACAAAACAAAACAAAATAGATGATCAGACTATAGAGTTCTGACTACCAGGAAGACTATTAAATACCCTTTCCAAAAGGTTTAATTTCAGGCTTGGGGTATAACTCAGTGGTAGAGCCTTTGTCAGTTTATGAGAGGTCCTTGGTTTAATCCTTAGTGCATGCACACGAAATGAATTTCATGGCAATAGGCTGATTTATACAGAAATGGAAAACTGCAAGAGACAGTGGTTTATACATTAAGTAATGAGGACATAAAGTTTAGGTAAATCTAGATGAAGAAGACAATAAAAAACAAGTGTAGACATATATTTTTTAATTCAGTGAATGTATCAATAGTAATATTGTTGCTGGGCATAGTGCATTCCTGTAATTCCAAAAAAAAAAGTATATAAGACTCTTGCATGAATGGAAGAAATTTAAAAAAGAAATGCAAATTTAAATTCAATTTGGATTCCTGAGTTAAGAAGGAAATCCTTGTTATCTGCTAGAATAAAAATGCTGGACTGTTGAATAAATAATAATAATAATATAAAAAAAAATGCTGGACTGGAAAACTAGCTGGTTTGGTTGGGCAGAATTGGAGGTGTAGCTCAGCAGTAGAGCATGATCTTAGCATATCATAGACTCTGATTTTAGCTTGAGAACCAAAAAAAAAAAGTTGAACAAAAAGTAAGCAAACCCCCAGGTTTTATTGCCATATATCACAACATACTGAATTTTGACCAAACTGAACTATTACTGTGAAAATCCACAAAACATCCACAAAACATTTGTCTATGATTACAAACTTAACAAAATATGGTAAATGGTAACTTGGACACACTTTGGCTGATTACTGCAAGCAACAGATAAGTAAAATTGAGTTAAAGCAAAACCAGTGTCTTTCTTTTGTTTACTCGCTCTAGGGATCAAACCCAGGGCCTGAGTTGTGCTGGGCAAGTGCTGTACTACTGAGCTACAACCCTAGCCTGGGAGATAAATTTGATGTTTTAATTATACACAACTTTGGCAGAGCACTGTTGCTATTCAATGTCTTTGAAGCAGGTAGTAGCATTAAAAAAGTTTAAAAAGTATCAAAGAGAAAAAAATGTAGCAATTTCATTCAGTTAGTAACAAGTTAAAAAAATTCCTCAGGGTTACAAAAGTAACAAGTCAATTGATGTGATTGTAATTAGTTTACCAAACATGCAAACCTCTGTAAATGTTACATTTTCACTCTCCTTTCCCTCTCCCCTTCTGCTCTGACATACAATCCTCCTGCTTCTGCTACCAGAGTGTTGGGATTACAGGAATGTACCACCACAACTGGCAGCACATATTCTCAAACATAAAAAGATAGACTCTCCTAATTGTTACAAAGACTCACCTTTATTGTCAAGGAACACATAGCCATCAAATCGGTCCCTGAACAAAAGAATGTCCTCCTGGTTTTTAAAGTTGATATATGCTCTGGCATACATATGAGGATATAAACTGTAGAGAGGATAGCAGGTATGTAAATATGCTTGCAGGGTCTGGCTGAATCACAAGTATGTACACATAAGGAAACCAACTCGAAAATGAAAAGGAAAGCATTAGTAACATAAAAACAATGGGAGAATCGCTCCTCATCCCTCGCCCCCTTTTACCTAGTGTCATTAGCAAAAAACTCAAAATAATCATGCTCAGGCATCGGTTGAAGGTGTTCCTGAAGTTGCTCCTTGGTCAAAGTAGGAGGCAATCTTCGAATTACCACCTTAAGAAATGAATAAAGAAAAATAAAATTAGTACGCAACAATGCCTTGGCAATATCTGAATCATGGTTCCTGAAGAGCGGTTTTAAAATAAAAGAGGATCGTTACCATGACCCCGGGATTAAAGTATTCTGCATTCTAATGCTCAGAATTCATCAAACAAACGGAGTGATTGAACCCTTAGAAACAAGAAGTCGCCTGGAACTTGGAGAATCATAGGTTCTACTCTGAACGGTAACCACGCAGTTCACAAGGTTTGTGAAACACTGCCTACCACTCATTTTTCAACAGATCTACTGGCAAACAAGTAGGCCGACCTTGATCTTTAGTATCTCTCACGCGGCCAACACACCCTAAAACAAAATCCCTACCCATTTAGCTTTAAGCATACTTGAAACGGTCACCGCTGTCGATCTTCCTCCTTCCCCCGCCATCAGTATCCCCCCCCCAACATGCTCCTCCGACTCGTCTCCATCTATACAGCAGAAACTACTCCCACCCCTCAGTCCTAGTATTCCCCCCCAATTAATTTCTCTGTATTGCTTCCCGCTCCCATTACCATCATCTCATATCTCTCACCCAAACCCTTCTCATCTGGGGAATCGTCCCTTAACCTGGTCCCCACACCCGGGTTTGATCGGAACCCGGTATAGCTTAGACAAGGGTGAGTGCCTCGGCGAAGCGATTCATTCAGTTAGGAACCGAAGAGAAAGTCGGGAAAGGAAGAGGGCAGTCCCATTCCCAGCCGTCCTCGTTAGCGACCAACTCGTCCCGCCCTCTCCGGGGCCACCCAGCCCGCCAAGCACCTTGCTCAACGCCTCTTTCTTCTCCTTGTTACGATCCTGCTTATCGTCCCCTTTGGCGCCTTCGGCAGAAGCTCCAGAGCTACTGCCAGTGGCCCCCTGGGGCGTTAACAGGGTCACTCGCTTCTCTTTAGGCCGATGGTCTTTCTCCTCTTTCATGGCTACGACTGAGCTCGCTCCGCAGAGCAACCGCTCAGCTGCAGCGCCGCCACGCCGGGCACCTCCGCCTCTAGGGCAGCACCCACTGGAGCTCCGCCCCCCAACAAATGCCCCTAGTGATAAGCCGAGCCTCGCGTTCCATTGGGTTCTCCGAAATCTCGCGAGAATTTAGGGTTCCCCGCTTCACTCAGTGGAAAGGTTTTAACACCTGGTCTTCCCGCCTGCCCAATCCCGCGTGACCCAATCCCCTCGCGAATCAGACTCCCTCGGGGCCCTCCCCTTTGCGCGTCATTAGCAACTTCGCCATTTTGGCTGAAAGTGACTTTTTAGAACTACGACTCCCGACGATCAAATCGCTGCATGTCTCTGGTCAAAAAGCACTGGAACCATGTCTCAAGGTTCCTGCTTTAAAAAGTAAATTGAATCCTTTCATCTTCAAAATTTGGTGTTTTTTCCCCCTTTATCAGATTTATTTAAAAAAAAAAACAGGTTCTAAGCTTGTGTGGTAACACATACCTGTAATCCCAGCAACTCTTGAGCTTGATGCAGGAGAATCACTGCAATTTGAGGTCAGCCTTGTCTAAGTACCAAATTCCAGGCCAACCAGGGCTACCTAGTAGGGATCCTGTCTTAATAGATAGATGATATAAGCAGATACATGGATAGACAAAAAATATACTTTTTTAAATAAAAATTGAAGTATATCTTCAAAGGGTTTGAAATCCCTTCTTCGTGCTTACATTAGGATTTACATCTATTTAAGAAACACACAAAATTATATCGCCAAGGGAATCAGGGAGACGGCTCAGTGGTAAGGCGCCTGCTTACAAAGCCGGTAAAGTGAGTTCAATCCCTGGAAGCCCATGTGGTGGAAGAAGAGGACAGACTTCTGAAAGTTATTCTTTGATCTGCACCCATGTGCCATGGCATGCATTCTCTCTCTTTCTCTCTCTCTCTCTCTCTCTCTCTCTCTCTCTCTCTCTCTCTCTCTCTCCTTTCTCTCTCTCTTTCTCTCATTCTAGGCCAACATGTTGACAGTTCCAAACAGGAAATTCTGTATACCACTGATGGGTGAAATCGCTGACAGAGACAAGTGTGTCCTCCTAAAGCTATCCGTGCCTAACTTGACTCAGAAAGATATGTAACCTCAAATTTTGTAACCGCTCTCATCCAACAATTTCAAAATCCCCCTTGTAATTTTGTAATCTTTCCTGTAAAGTACACTCTTTGAACAAAATTTAAGGAGAGAGGGCGTCTTCATAAGCTTCACAGCTGTAACTTGAGATCCATCAAAATCCTACACAGACCCGTTACAAAACACCTAAGAGTTACACTGCTTTTGATAAGCCCATATCTACATTTATATACCTTATTTTTTTCTTTTTTCTTTTTTTCTTCAGAGCCTCAAAAGAAACTTTATGCCTAAAATGTCCGTTGAACTGTCTTCATAAACTCCAACTCTGCTCATACTGACTTCGCATAACTGAGCTCATTCTTGAGCTTCTTTTCTGTGATGATATCAAGAAATCCCGATTTGCCTGAGGAGGCCCTTAAGGGGAAAGGAAATTCCCCGCTCTGCTGCTGGTTAGCGGAGTCCAGCTGTGCTGCTGTTCTGCCGCTGACAGTACCGCTTACTTGAAATTCTAGAAAATGTAGTCGGTGATGGGAAGTATATCAGTAATTGCTAGAGGACAGGATAAGGAAAGACGATTCAAAGTGTGAAGGGGTCCCCAGAGCGCCTCTGAATGGTGGTTCTGTCCTGACAAAAGCAATATACTCTGAGACAGACAGCTGCATTCATGCCTTTCTAGTAAAAAAAAAGTGTTTCTCTAGAAACTGGAACTCTTTGAGGCTTCTGACAGAAGGGAAGTTAATGGTGCCAGTCAGAAAGGGAACTTGCCAAGGCTGGAGAGATGGCGCAGAGG
Organism: Typhlomys cinereus; assembly: GCA_023101885.1. Taxonomy (NCBI): domain Eukaryota; kingdom Metazoa; phylum Chordata; class Mammalia; order Rodentia; family Platacanthomyidae; genus Typhlomys; species Typhlomys cinereus. The sequence continues at coordinate 227,001 of JALPQD010000134.1, read as the reverse complement.
TTAAGTCTCTGCCTTGCAAGTAGATGGACCTGTTCTGATCCCAGATCCCAAGTAAAAACGCCAGGCAGAAGGGTCCTGGAAGGCAGAGCCTGGGAAACTCCAGGGCAAAGCAAAAAGGAGGTAGCGGTAATCCAGGGTGATTCCCGAAGTCATCCTTGGACCTCCACAGGCACACAAAGTGCCCTTTGATGCACACACACGCACACACACCACAGAAAAAAGAAAGAGGTAAAGGCAGGAGGATCAGACATTCCAAGTCATCCTTGGCTAGTCTGATGTCTGTCTCAAAATAAATAAGTAAATAAATAGAAATAAAAAAAGAAAGGGAAATGTCTCCCAAAAAGAAACATCATGCCACTTTTGCAGCTTGTCAGACCACCCTGCAGAACAGACCACAGCCCAGAGATGGGTTAGTGATGAGCATACCCTTTACCCTCTATTTAAATCTACACCTCATGTCAGGACCTTGAAGACAGGGTTGGATTTTTTTTATTTGTTCTTTTTTCACTATTGCTTGTTTTTTTTTTTAAATTATTGGTCTATGAAAGACAGGTAGCTGAACCTAGCTTTTTAGAGTGTGCCCTTTTTAGGGTCTGGGACCTGACCTCATTCCAATAACTTTGTGGTGTTGCCAATTAGCTGGCTAGGGTTCTTTAACTTATCAAACTAAAAATAATGGACAGACAAGAAAATCTTCAAATATTATTTCTTTCTTTCTTTCTTTCTTTCTTTCTTTCTTTCTTTCTTTCTTTCTTTCTTTCTTTCTTTCTTTCTTTCTTCTCTGTCCTTTGTTTCAATCCAATTACAGTTATTTACTCCTGTATGAGTAATGGGCTGGTTATTTACAGGTTCCTAGGCAACTTAACAATGGCTACACCACTGAAGAAAATGTCTCCCCCTTTCTTGGCAATCAATAATTGCCTAGAGATCCTCAGGGAGGGGTGGGATTTCATTAGTCTCTTCTCCATCCTCACAGACTGATGATGGTCTCAGTCTTGTGCAGCTAATCACAACTACTGAGAGTTTTATTTGGCTTTTTTGTTTTGTTTTTGGACATTGATTCTCAGTATTTATCCCAAGTTGGCCTCAAACTCTTCTTTTAAAAATATTTTATTTATTTACGAGAGAGAGAGAGAGAGAGAGAGAGAGAGAGAGAGAGAGAGAGAGAGGCATCATGTGGGTTTACAGGGATTGAACTTAGGTCAACAGGTTTGCAAGCAGGCATCTTACCTACTAAGCTAATTCACCAGCCCTGGCCTCAAACTCTTGATCCTCCTGTTTCCACATCCCAGTTGCTAAGGTTATCAGTGAGTACCATCGAGTAAGACTTCACATGCTGGTGTTTGGCAGCTTTGGTTTCACTTGTGTAAAAGAGTAGCAAGAGGCAGCAATCAGCACCCAGAAGCAGCAACAGGTGCAACTATTTAATGTGAAAGTCCTTCTTTAGACTCCTGGTATTGGGCTCCTTAGCCCTACAAATGTTATGGCTCTTGCATAGACCTCCAAAGCAGATGTTCCTTGCCCCTGGCTAAGGCTGGTATTTTGGCAGCTTATGGCCAAGCCTAGGTATGGGGCTTCCTTAGCCTTTAATATTGGCGAGTGTTATAGCTTTCTTAGCTCAGGTGTTGCAGTTAGTTACATGCATTGTTACTCATAATTCATGACCAAATGGCTTATAGGGTAACAAGGGGTTTTTATTCTGGCTTGAAATAGCCTGGTTATAGCTCCTTATCCAGTTTGGCAAGAGAGCACACGCCAACACCAAGGACTGAGAGAACTGGCTGCACCGTATCCACAAGATTGCTGAGAAAGGTAAGACCTTTACTTGCCGGACCAGCAAGTCTGGCCAAGTATAAAGAAGGATGACAACTTTCTTAAGCAGCATCCTCCATCTTACTCACCTGCTTAGGGACTAGCCCCACCCACCATGGGCTGGGCCTTCCCTATCACCTAGACAGTCTCCTGCAGGCTTGCTCCAGGGCTTTGCTTAACTACCAATTCTTTACAAATGTGCCCAGAGCTCTGAGCCTTCCATTGTCAAGCTGACACCTGTATCAAACTGTGACCGCAGGATCTGAGACCCTTTGCCCTTAAAATCTTGACAGTTCTCTGAACTTCTGCAGTGACCAAAGCCTGTCATTTCTCTCCTCTGCCTCCTATATCCTCTTTTATCTTAGTTCATCTTCAGCACCCCCCCTCGCTCTTCATGTCTCTCATGTCTGGCGCCCTTCTCCCTACCCAGCCCCCTTCGCTGTTCAGATGCTGTGTCTTCAGCTGTGAAGCAGCTTTGCACTTTCACATGCTGCTCTGCACACTGCTCAGCTGCCCTGCTACAGCTGCCACTGCTCTGCCCGCACCACCGCTCTGCCACCTCCTCGTGCTACCAGCGAGCGCCACTGAAAGTGGGTAAGCAGAATACCACTTGAAATAAGCTTCCAATTGGGCCTAAGGGTGCAATGCAAGGGGAAGCAGCACAGGAGAACAGACCAGGGCAGCAAAGGAAAATTCAATCACTGCTAATTAGAGTCAATTTACACCACTCTGCAACATCTTTGCTTACTTTTAGGACAATGAACATCAGAAGGAATGTTTACAGGAAGAAATTAAGTAACTTTTAGGTTAATATGAGAGAGGGAGAGAATATGTGAGTGGAGGTCAGAAGATAACTTTTGGAAGTTGGTTTTCTCTCTCTGTGATGTGGGCTCTGGGATCGAACTTAGGTCATTGGATTTGCATGCAAGTGCCTTATCCACTGAGCCATCTCACTGATCCCTTAATAGATTTTCATAGTGCTTTAAAGCTGCTTACATGAATTGTTCACTTAAAATCTGTAAACTTTATTTTAGATAATTATATAATAAAGCTCAGACCCATAACTTTTCAAAATTGCCCCATATGAGAGTATTTGCATAATATTAAATCTTAGACACTATTGCCTCTGTCACTGATAATATACTATATGATAAGAAAGAAACAGTTCAAGACTGGGAAAAGGGCTCAGTGGTTTAAGTGTTTGTGTTGCAAGCAAAAGGACCAGAATTCAGATCCCCAGAGCCCACTGAAAGTGCCCAGTGGGTACAGTGGTCTGCCTGTGAGTCTAGCCTCAGTAGATGGAAACTGAGAATCCCCAGAACAAGCTGGCTCACCAAACTAGCCCCATTTGTAATCTCTGAGTTTGATTAGAAACCCTGTCTCAAAATAATAAGGTGAAAGAGCAATTTAAGATGATTTTCTATAATAACTTCACCCTTCATATGCACCCACGCATATACAAACACATGTACATGTATGTACTCCACACACACATATAAATGGAAGAAAGGACAAAGAGTACTGTTGTCAATTATGGTGCACTATTTGTATTTTCTTTCGTGCATGTGTGCATGAGGTGTGTGCATGTGTGTGTGCTTTCACACATGAGTGTGTGGGTGTGTGTGCATGCAGATGTATGTATCCGCATGCTCTTGAATGTGTATGCCTGTGATAATATCAGGAATCACCCTCAATTGCTTTTCAGTCTTATTGCTGTGAGCTTGGGTCTGTAATTAAATACAATAGTGCTAGTGTGGCTAATCAGCTTGCTCTGGGAATTCCTAAACTCTTCCTTGGAGGGTTAGAATTTCAGGCAAGCCACCACAGATACCTGGCATTTTTACGTGGGATCTGGGAATCTGAACTCAGGTCCTTTTGCTTGCAATACAAGGGCTTTAACCACTGAGCCCTAACCACTGAGCCCCCTCCCCAGCCATCATCTTTTTTTTTTTTTCAGATACGCACTGTGTAGCCCAGACAGGCCTTCAACTTGAGATCCTCTTGTATGTCCTGCCAAGAAGACCACTATAAATCTTCAGAAGTGGTACAATGTGAAAAAATGTCCTAGACTCAATTTAACATGATATTTATGCATTATGGACAATTAAAGAAAAGGAATGGAGTGCTGTTGAAATGGCTCAGCTATGCAAGTCTGATGACTTGAGTTCGAAACCCGTATAAAGGTGGAAGTAGAGAATGGACTCCACTAAGGTATAAGAAGGCTATAGGAGTCCAAGACAGAACATCTGCCTCAGAGACAGTCTCAATTTTGTTGGTTTCTAGACTACATTGCCCAGACTCTATACTTTTATTTCTTACTTCTGTTTTTCAGTCTGTGCTTGAATTCCTAATGCCCACAATCATTCCTTGTATGTGGGACCTGTTACTATTGCCTTCAGAGCAAACTTTGACTAAGTATCTGCCTCTAGTCCAGCCCACTGTTTAGCTCTTAGATCTCTTTGATCTGGAATGCTCACTAGCTTTAAGCTACCAGCTATATGTCAGTCATCAGAGTTGAGACTCCCAGGCTCAATCCTTGGGCTTCTTTTCTACCTACATACATTCTCTTCTATTATCCCCCCTCTCCTTCCTTCTCTGGCTCCCTCTCTCCCTTTCTCCCTTCTCTCTCTCTCGCTTAAGACAGAATTTCATGTAGTCCAAGCTGGTCCTGAACTCACTGTGGCCAAGGATGCTCTTGAACTTTTGATCATCCTTGTCCACTTCCTGAGTCCTTGGGATTACAGGCCTTTGGTACCATGGCCCATTTATTTGGTGCTAGGCAAGCACTCTACCAAGGTACATTTCCAGCTCTTTTTTTCATCCTAAATTAAAAATTTTTTATTATATTTATTTTTTCACAATCATACAAGCTTAATAGATACCCTGGTCCCCTCCCTCCCTTCACCCCTTCCCAGTCTCCCTTGCACCCTCCCCCCCTTTTTCCCTTCCTTTCATCCCCCCTTTCCTCCCTTTCTCCCAGTGCCTCCCTCTTCCCTCCCTCCCATTCCCTGGAGCATCCTTTTGTGTGAATGCCAAACTTCCCTCTGAGCCCTCCACTCTAGTGAGGTGTAAGGACTCAGTGGCATAGCCCAGAGCCCTTTCTTGGGCTCCCCTTTACTATGGGAACACTATTATGACTGTTAATCCCTTGCCTCTAAGGATCCTAGTGCCTGTGATCCATGCTAGACTTTGAGGGGTTGTTGACATGTCAGTCATCGAGCAGATCATGCAAAGTCCGATTATGGCTAATGTGGCCCTAACTTGTATGGAGTATCTTGCATATCGTTGCTCCTCCCCATCTTTAGGTTCTTAAAAACTTGCTGCTCCCTCTTCTGCAAATTTTCCTGAGCTTTAGGATGGGGAGAAATTTAGCTGGTCTGATTCCAGGTGATTAATGTAGGGTCTCTGATTAATGTAGGGTCTCTGATGTTCTGAATTATGGTTTGTTGTTGTTTTCAGTTTTGCTGTACATGCACCGCCCTTGGCTCCATCCTGATTGGTATTGGAGGTCACTTCCTAACCAGATACAAAAGGCTGTTTAAATGGAATATTACTATAAGAGTAGATTCAAAGGTAGATGGAATAGGAGTAGGAGACTGCAGTGATTACCATTTATCTGCCAGACTCTATACCCTCCTTGACTGGCGAGATCAAACCCCCTCAGTTGCAAGTGGCCAGGGAGAAAAGTGAGTGAGCTTAACCAGACGTCTCACTACTTACTTGCAATTCTTGAGGGTGACCGATTTTCTCTATTGTAGCATGATCCCCTCTCTCCTTTTTTCGGGGTTATCCCTCCTTCCCCTTCCCTCCTGTTTATAATCTTTGTAATCACTGTAGGTATTACAGAGATTTATCTTTGAATATGTCACTAAGTGGGTTTGGTACTAGGATCCACCTATTAGGGAGTACATACGGCGCTTAATTTTCTGTGTCTGGGATACTTCATTCCATATACTTTTTTCTAATCCCATCCATTTCCCAGCAAATTTCATTAATTCATCTTTTTTGATGGCTGAGTAGTATTCCATTGTATAAATGTACACATTTTCCTTATCCGCTCGTCAACTGTTGGGCATTTGGATTGATTCCATGACTTTGCTATTGTAAATAGTGCTGCTATGAACATGGTTGTGCTTGTATCATTGAGGTGAAATTTTGATTTTGGATTATTCCCAGTAGTGGAATAGCAGAGTCATATGGGATTTCAATCTTTAACTTTTTAAAAAATCGCTAGACTGATCGCCAGAGTGGTTGTATAAGCCTGCATTACCACCAGTAATCATCTTTTTGATACAATGTTTTACTCCATACAATGATACAATGACTCCATAGCCTGGCCTGGAGTCATTAAGCAGACCAAGCTGGCCTTGAACTTGTGTTAATCCTTCTGCCTATACCTCCTAAGTGCTGGGATTTCAGTGGTGTGTCACTATACCCAGTTCTGACTAACCGTCTTTTTTTTTTATTATTCAACCAGTTTTTAATGACAGCTGTGTACAAAATTTCTTTATTCCTGCATTTTTCCAATAGTTTCTTTCTTGTATCCACCCTTTCCAAGTTGGAGAGATTTAGCTTTTTGCATCAGAATTTTTCTTTTGCAACCTTTATCCAGTTTTAGGCTGGTGATCACCACCTTGCTGGGGTGAAGGCCCACGTAGACAATTGTGCCATTAGCCTTTTCCCGCTGGATGCATTCAGTGTAGCTGACATAGTTCTTCCTGTAAACCTGGACTACTTTACCAATCTGCTGCCTTTTAGAGTGTCATTGTACAACCTGAACTTCATCATCCTTTCAGATGGGCATAAAATGAACACTGTACTTCTCAGCACTTTTGAGAGAGGAGAAGGCATAATCTTCCTCCTGATATGAGAAGGCGCATTGAAATGCCTTTAGTTCTTGCTTCTATTGACCGTCACAAAGATATTGAACTTCATTGTGGTGGCTGCCACTCCATCAATGGAAGAGGACTCACATGCTACTTCTGACTGACTATCTTTTTAAAAATCAATTTATTTATGTGGGGGGGGGTACATGCCATGGGACACAGGAGATCTGAGGACAGTTTTCAGATATTTCAGAAGTTTCCTCCCACCATGTTGTCTTCTGGGAAGTGAAGTCAGCTCGTCAGGTTTGTGAGCAGGCCTTCTACCTATTGAGCTAGCTTGAGGGCCCTTAACCATATTGAAGGCATGTTTCTATGTAAGGTTAAATTTAACTATGATTTGTTCTTCGCCCTGAAATACAAAGCTCCTCCATTTTGTATTCCCCCTCATACTCAGTATAAGGAGAGAAGGGCTCTTGTGATGTTTTAGTGAAGAACTTTTGACTTACCTATGTAACAATTACTCTTAACTATTGCTGTGAGAGAACACCCAAAGTCAATCAATTTAAGGGAGAAAGGGAGGTTTATTCAGCTTATGGTTCCAGAGGGAAGGTACAGTCTTTCAAAGCAGAGGTAGCATGGCTGGCTGGCCAAAGCTGGAGGAAGCTAAGTCACGCAGACATCTTGGAAGCTGAGAGCTGTAAGACTGCTTGCAGCAAAGGCAGACTTCTCCTGGAGGTAGGGTGGGACTAATCCACCTCAAGGTCCACCCCTTGTGACTGCCTTCCTCCAGTAAAGGCTCCACCTCTCAAGGTGACATGACCTTGCCAAACACATGAGACTGTGAGGGACATATTTCAAACCATGACACTCCACCCCTGGCCCCCACAGGCTCATTGCCATCTCATTATGCAAACTATATATACTCAGTCCAATTTTAAAAGTCCTCATAGACTACAACAGTAGTCTCAACAGTCCAAAAGTCCAAAATCCAAAGCCTCCTGTAAAATCAAAAGACAAGTTACATACTTCCAACATACAATGCCACAGAATAAACATTCCCATTCCAAAAGGAAGAAATGGGGGCATATCCAGGAAAGATTGGTCCATAATAAGACCGAAAGCCAGCAGGACAAACTCCAAATCTTGTAGCTTCAAGTCCAACAGGTGAGCCTCTCTTTGAAATCATCTCAGTTCCAAAGGGCTTTGGTTCCACCCCTCCAATGCAGCTGCCCATAGAATATGTTGGTCTCTTGAGCTGACTCCTCCCAGGGTATACAGCTCTCTTTGTCAGGTGTCCCACGTTGTGTCTGGAATCTCTAACATCTTTACTTCTCAATGGCACACCAGGCTTTAACTCCACAGCACAAACTGCCCTTCTTGGGCCTCTAAACTGCAGGCTTCTTGCCTCATGATGCCTGGATTCTGCCAATTTTTGAAATCTTGGAGGACTCCATGATCTCCTCCCTCTTGCATCACTGATGCCTCTAAAACCAGAACCACGTGGACGACTTTGCCAAGACTGGCCCCCTTGAATCACAGCTGATTCTGCTTCTCTATGTTGACCATCTCTTGCACTCCTGGACAGTTGCTTGGTAAGAGAAACCAACTCTTGCTTTGGAACTCCACCCTTTAGCTTCAGTCTTCTGAAAGGATTTGCATTCTTATGAATGGGAGCCTTCCTTGAGGATCTTGCCCTCAAGGTAGGGCCTTTCCTGTTATTCAAATTGAGAGCAGGCTTTGATTTACAAATGGAGCTAATCTAGTCAACAGCCATTTTGTTCTCTGCTTCTTCCTGCCTGATTCTTTGCTTTTTTTCATAACTCTGAAGACAACTAAAAAGTAGCCATATCACATTGCTTTGAAATTTCCTCCGCCAAGCACTCCAGCTTAACTTCAGGCAAGCTTTCAGGACAAGGGCAAAACTTCACTAAGCTTTTGGCCAACACATGGTTCCATGTGTCACTCGTCCAGTTGTAAACACAGTCTCTGTTCTCCTCTGGACTATCACAAGCTGAACTTCCACTGCCTGCATCTCTCACAGCATTGCTGTTCTCTGAGCTCTTACGAGAAAGGCCCATTTGGCCCAACCGCCAAGACGCAAAGACTTTCCCAGCACAAAGTCCTAAAGTTCTCCATATTTCCACCAACAAACAGTTCCAAAGGCACACTAGCCACATCACAGCATTGGCTATACTTCTGGGTACTAACTTCTCTCAGCTTCACAAACAACTTCACATTGAGGTGCCAGCTGTTCTTAATCTCACAGCAATACCCCACTCCCGGTACCAATTTCTGTAACAGTTACTCTTAACTATTGCTGTGAGAGAACACCCAAAGTCAATCAATTTAAGGGAGAAAGGGAGGTTTATTCAGCTTACGGTTCCAGAGGGAAGGTACAGTCTTTCAAAGCAGAGGTAGCATGGCTGGCTGGCCAAAGCTGGAGGAAGCTAAGTCACCGCAGACATCTTGGAAGCTGAGAGCTGCAAGACTGCTTACAGCAAAGACAGACTTCTCCTGGAGGTAGGGTGGGACTAATACATCTCAAGGCCCACCCCTTGTGACTGCCTTTCTCCAGCAAGGCTCCACCTCTCAAGGTGACATGACCTTGCCAAACACATGAGACTGTGGGGGACACATTTTAAACCATGACAGTATATTAAGACTGAGGTTAACTTTGATAGTGATAGAACATGTTTTGGAGAGTTTCATGATGCCATAAATATGCCTAATGTGGTGGCCAGATGTGTTGGCTTACATCTGTAATCCCAATACTTGAGAGATTGAGGTACAAGGATTGGTGACAGTTCAAGACTTCATGGGACTTGATAGTTCCTGTTCTGAGGTACCAAGTGAGACCCTGTCTCAAACACACAAAGAAAGATACAAAAAGAAAGATCTAGGGCTGAGGAGATGGTTTAATGGATAAAGCCTTTGCATCATAAGCAAGAAGACTTGAGTTCAGATTTCCAGATCCCATGTTTAAAAAAACACAAAAAAACCAGACCAGCTGGAAATGGCAGCAGATAGTACTTTTGCCCTGGAAGGAAGAGCCTGGAAAACCCCAGAGCAAAGCAAAAAGAAGGTAGGTCAATCCAGGATGATTCTCTAAATCCTTTGGGCCTCCACAGACACATACAGGTAAGTGTCCTCTGGTGCACACACACACACACACACACACACACACACACACACACACATGATTTAGGGCTGTTGATGTGTAGCTCAGTGGTAGTGTGTCTTCCGTTTCTAGCATGTGTAAATCATGATTTGGAGTTCCAGAATCCAGTTGGACATGGTGTCCACATGTAATCCTAACACTCTGAAATTTGAGGCAGGAGGATTACAAGTTTGAGACCTGGCTTGGCTACATTGTGGAATCTAGTATAGCCCCAAGGTACATATCAAAACCCTAACTAAAAAACAGCAATGATGAACCTAGAGAGATGGCTCGGAGGTTAAGCCTCTGTTTCACAAACAGAAGGACCTGAGTTTGGATCCTGGGTCCCACATGGAAACACCAGGCAGAAATGGCAGAGGTCTGCACTTTCAGCCCTGGTGGGCAGAGCCTGGGAAATCCCAGAGTGAAATAAAAAAGGAGATAGAAGCTATGAAGGCCTGAACCCCCATCAGAGTGAACCCTGAGGTCCATAAAGGCACACAGGCAGAAGGGTGGGAAGGTGAGAGAGGGAATAGTGAAGGGAAGGGAGGGGCTGGGAGGGGGGGAAGCTGGAATGAATACTTAATATACTTGTAAAAGTAGAAAAAGGTAATAAAAATAAGAAAGAGAAAGGAATGCTAGAAGAAAAAAATCAAATAATTGTATAAGCTTAGGTCTATATATAGATTGTTCCATTGATATAAATGTCATGATTTGGGTGAATAACACTTTGTCTTGACCTTAGTATTAATTTCTAACATAAAATGTTCTGCTTCCTTTAACTATTTTAACTATTGCTTTTATTCCTGTAGGTTTCTGAATTTTTAATTTATTTTATAAACAATTTGTCAATTTCTAAAATAAAATAAAACAGTGCCAGTATTGTGGGCAAAAAAAAGAAGCAATCCAGAATGATTCTCAAAGTCACCCTTGGGGCTCCACAGAAAAACACAGTGCCCACTCACACACACACACACACACACACACACACACACACACTTATATATAATAAATAAAAAAAGAGCAATGATAATAATAACAAGACATGTCTGTTGTAGAAAATAGATGCTAGCTCACAAATTTTATCTATTACTTAATTCATAGCAGGCTGGCAAACCATAATAAAAGTAATGCTAGTCACAGAATGCTCTTGTTCCAACTTTACTATTTAGTTATGTGTTCACTAAATTTTAATTCAGTATTAGCATTATGACTATAATATTGTTTGTGGTTGATAAGCATCTTCAGCTGTTACTGCAGTTCCTTTTTAGTTATTATTGTGTGGGGGAGGGTGGAGGAGCACAGGTACTGGTGTGTGTTAGGAGGTCAGAGGACAGCTTTGTGGAGTTAGTTCTCTCCTTCCATCTTCATATGGATTCTGGGGATCAAACTCAGATCATCAGGTTTGTGTGGCAAGTGCCTTTAACCCCTGAACCATTTGGTTGGCCCTCAGTTCTCATTCTCTCTGTCTCTCTCTTTGTCTCTCTCTGTGTCTCTCTGTTTCTCTCTGTCTCTCTCTGTCTCCCTCTCTCTGTCTCTCCCTCTCCCTGTCCCCTTCCCTCCCTTTTTCTTTCTTCTAGATCTTATATGGCCTACATTGCCCTCAAACTTGTTGATAAAGACAACCTTGAAACATTGAGTCCTGGAGATTCTCTTGCCTCCACCTGCTGAGCACTGAGATTATAAGCATCTCCACCTCCCAAGGGCTGAGATTACAGGCATACTCTATCTTCTGTGTGCTGGGATTACAGGCATGCTTCACCTCCCAAATGCTGAGATTACAGATATTCTCTTCCTCCCGTGTGCTGAGATTACAGGCATACCCACCACGTGTGACACTTCTCATGAGTTTTTTCCCCCTACTGGGTATTGTTAGTTTCTCAACAGATTCCTTTCATTTTTTTTCCTATCGATTTATTGGTTCAACATGGACATAAATTGTTTTTTTTTTTTTGTTTTGTTTGTTTTTTTTTTTTTAGAGTCTTTTTTTTTTTATTTCAGCTCATACAAACTTATTAGGTACACCAGTTCCCTCCCTCCCTCCTCCTCCCCCCATACCCCCTGCTCCCCCTCCCCACCCCTCTCCCTCCCCATCCCCCAGTGCCTCCCACCCCAATTCCCAGAGAGTCCTTTCTTGTGCATGACTGATTTTCCTCTGGGCCCTCCTCTCCGATGACGTACAAGGACCCAGTGGCCTTTGCCGAACCCTTTCCCGTGTTCCCCTTAGGTATAGGAACACTGCTGTGGCTGCCAATTCTTTGCCTCCAAGGATCTTGGTGCCTTTAGCAGGTGCTAGACTTTGTGAGGTCAACAGTGTGTTGGACAATGCGCAGGGCATGCAAAGTCCAATTATGATTGCTTCAGCCCTAACTAGTATAGAGTATCTTACATATCATTGCTCCTCCCATCCTTATGCTCTTACACTCTTACCGCCCCCTCTTCCGCAAATTTCCCTGAGCTTCAAGATGGGGAGAGACTAAGCTGGCCTAGTTCTAGGTGGTTGATATAGAGTCTCTAAAGTTCTGGATTGTGGTTTGTTGATTTTCTTTTGCAGTTTTGCTGCTCCTGCAATGCCCTTCACTCCATCCTGGTGGGCATTGTATGTTACCCCTTTTTATCTGCCAGACTATATGCCCTCCTCTTCTGGTGAGATCACTCCCCCTCAGTAGTAAATGGTCAGGAACAAGAGTCTGTGAACTTAATCAGATGTCTCATTACTTATTTGGGTCCTTGGTGGAGGCCTATTTTCCCTGCTGTAACATGGTCCCTTCTCTCCTTCTTTCTGGTGTGGCCCTCCTACCCCATCCCTCCTGTTCATAATCCTTGGAATTCCTGTCTCTAGGTGGGCTGGGTGGGTTTGGTACTAGGAGCCACCTATTAGGGAGTACATACGGCGCTTAATTTTCTGGGTCTGGGATACTTCACTTAATACAATTGTTTCTAATGACATCCATTTCCCGGCAAATTCCAGTAATTCATCATTTTTGATGGCTGAGTAGTACTCCATTGTATAGATGTACCACAGTTTCCTTATCCACTCGTCAACTGTTGGACATTTGGGCTGATTCCATGACTTTGCTATTGTAAACAGTGCTGCTATGAACATGGTCGTGCTTGTGCTATCGAGGCGAACCTCTGCTGTATGGGGGGTTATTCCCAAAAGTGGAATAGCAGGGTCATATGGCATTTCAATCTTTAATTTCTTTAAGAATCTCCAGACGGCTCGCCAGAGTGGCTGTATGAGCCTGCATTCCCACCAGCAATGTAGGAGAGTTCCCCTCTCTCCACATCCTCTCCAGCATTTGTCGTTGTTAGTATTGTGGATTTTTGCCATCCTGACCGGGGTGAGATGGTATCTCAGGGAAGTTTTGATTTGCATTTCCCTGATGGCTAAAGAAGTGGAGCATTTTTTCAGATATTTGTTAGACATTTTAATTTCATCCCTGGTAAAGTTTCTTTTAAGTTCCAGGGCCCATTTTTTAATTGGGCCATTGGTTTCCTTGGTGTTTAGTTTCTAAGTTCTTTGTGCACTCTGGACAATAGAGCTCTATCAGATATGTGGTTAGTGAAGATTTTCTCCCATTCTGTGGGTTGCCTTTGAGCTCGCATTACAATCTCTTTATCTGAACAGAAGCTCTTTAATTTCACAAGATCCCAACTGTTAAGAGTTGGTAGCAGTGACTGTGCCATTGGATGTCTGTTTAGGAACTGTTGGCCTAGTCCAATCAGCTCGAGGGAGTTCCCTATCCTTTCAACTATGGTTTTTATAGTCTCTGGCCTGATATCAAGGTCCTTGATCCATTTGGAATTAAGTCTTGTACATGGTGACAAGTACGGGTCCAGCTTTAATCTTCTGCATGTGGAGATCCAGTTTTGCCAGCACCATTTGTTGAAGATGCTGTTCTTTTTCCATTGGATTCTTTGGGCCCCTTTGTCAAAGACCAAATGGCTGTAACTTTGTGGGCTTATATCTGGGTCTTCAATCCTTATCCATTGATCTGTGTGTCTATTTTGGAGCCAATACCAGGCTGTTTTTATAACTATGGATTTGTAGTATAGACTAAGGTTTGGTATGGTTATACCTCCAGCTGTGTTTTTGTTACTCAGGATTGTTTTTGCTATCCTGGGTCTTTTGTGCCTCCATATGAACTTTGAGATTGTTTGGTCAACTTCTTTGAAGAATTGCTTTGGGATTTTGATTGGTATAGCATTGAATCTGTATATTGCCTTTGGTAGGATGGTCATTTCACGATGTTGATTCTGCCAATCCAGGAACAAGGGAGGTCTTTCCACCTTCTGGTGTCTTCGGCTATTTCTTTCTTTAGGGTTTTAAAGTTTTCATTGTAAAGGTCTTTTACCTCCTTAGTTAGGTTTATACCAAGGTATTTCATTTTTTTAGGGGCTATAATAAATGGTATTGTTTCTCTCAAGGCTTTTTCACTTCTTTCATTCTGGGCATATAGGAAGGCCTCTGATTTTTGCACATTTATTTTGTATCCTGCCACCCTGCTGAACTTCTCAATTAGTTCCAGGAGCTTCCTGGTGGAGTTTTTGGGATCACTCAGGTATAAGATCATGTCATCTGCAAATAGGGATAGCTTGACTTCTTCCTTGCCGATTTGAATCCCTCTTATGTCCCTTTCTTGTCTTATGGCTTCAGCTAAGACTTCAAGTACAATATTGAATAGAAGTGGTGAGAGTGGACAGCCTTGTCTAGTTCCTGATCGAAGTGGGAATGCTTCCAATTGTTCCCCATTGAGCATAATCCTTGCTGTGGGCTTGTTGTATATAGCTTTTATTATATTGATAAAGGTTCCTTCCATTCCTACTGTCTCTAGCGTTTTGATCATAAAAGGCTGTTGGATCTTGTCAAAAGCTTTTTCTGCATCTATCGAGAGTATCATGTGGTCTTGGACTTTGGACTGGTTTATATGATGAATTACATTTATTGATTTGCGTATGTTGAACCAACCTTGTGTGCCGGGGATGAAGCCTACTTGGTCCCCATGAATGATCTTTTTAATATGTTTTTGAATCCGATTTGCTAAGACTTTGTTGAGAATCTTTGCGTCTGTGTTCATCAGGGAGATCGGCCTATAGTTTTCTTTTTTAAGCGAATCTTTATTAGGTTTTGGGATTAAAACGATATTAGCTTCATAGAAGGAATTTGGTAGTGTTCCTTCCTTTGCTATTTGATGGAACAGTTTAAGGAGTATTGGTGTTATTAACTCCTTAAATGTCTGGTAGAACTCTGTGCTGAATCCATCTGGTCCAGGACATTTTTTGGTGGGAAGATTCGAGATTACTTCCTCAATTTCCTTATATGTTATAGGACTATTTAAATAATTCACAACTTCCTGATTCAATTTAGGTAAGTTGTGTTTACTTAGAAATTCATCCATCTCTTTTGTGTTGTCAAACTTCACAGAGTATAAGTTTTTGAAATATGATGTTATAATTCTCTGGATTTCTTGGGTATCAGTAGTGATAACTCCATGTTCATTTCTAATTTTGTTAATTTGGGTTTTCTCTCTCTTGCTTTTGGTTAGTTTCACTAGGGGTGTATCAATCTTATTGATTTTTTCAAAGAACCAGCTTTTTGACTGGTTGATTTTTTCTATCGTTTTCTTAATCTCGATTTCAGATATTTCTCCCCTTATTTTGCTAATCTCCTCTCTTCTACTACTTTTGGGATCAGATTGCTCTAGCTTCTCTAAAGCTTTAAGCTGCATTGTTAAGTTGTTTATTTCTGACGTTTCCATTTTTTTGACGTAGGCATTAAGAGCTATGAACTTACCTCTTAGAACAGCTTTCATTGTGTCCCAGAGATTTTGGTAAGTTGTATTTTCGTTATCATTCACTTTCAGGAAATCTTGAATTTCCTTTTTAATTTCTTCCTGAATCCATGTCTCATTCAGCATCATAGTGTTAAGTTTCCAGGAGTTAGTGTATTTTCTCTTGTTTGATGTGTTGTGGATGTCCAGCTTTAGGCCGTGATGGTCTGATAGGGCACAGGTTAGAATTTCACTTTCTTGTATATGTGTAGATTCATTTTGTGGCCCAATATGTGATCTATTTTGGAGAAAGTTCCGTGTGCTGCTGAGAAAAATGTGTATTCTTTGGTGTGTGGGTGAAAAGTTCGATAGAGATCTGTAAGGTCCATTTCTTTCAGGGTTTGATTAAGTTCCATAGTGTCTCTGTTAAGCTTTTGACCTGTTGATCTATCGCATGTTGACAGGGCGGTGTTGAAGTCCCCAAGAATTATCGTTTGGGGATTGATTTCTTGCTTTAGACGCTGTAGGGTTTTCTTAATGAATGTGGAGGGGCCCGTATTGGGTGCATATATGTTCAGTATTGTGAAGTCTTCCTGGTGAATTGTACCTGTGACTAAAATGTAGTATCCATCCGTGTCTCTTATAATTTTCTTTGGTTTGAAATCCACTTTGTCTGATAGCATAATGGCTACCCCTGCCTGTTTTCTGCTTCCATTAGCTTGTAGAATTGTTGACCAGCCTTTTATTTTTAGAGCGTGCCTATCTTTTGTGGTGAGATGGGTTTCCTGCAGGCAGCAGATTGAGGGATTGTGATTTTAATCCATGTTTGTAATCTGTGTCTCTTGATCGGTGAATTAATTCCATTAACATTTAGTGTTATAATGGAGAAACTATTGTTAATTCCAGACATTTATTATGTTTAGTAGCTTTTATAAGTATATTGCTTCTTTTTTAATGATGTTATACTTGCCTTCTGTTCTCCTGGATATGCCTGTTTTTTTCTTCACGCTTGAGTATCATTTCTAGCATTTTTTGAAGGCCTGGTTTGGTGGCCATGTATCCCTTAAAGTTGTCTTTGTGCTGGAAATTTTTCTTTCTCCCTCGATCATGACTGATAGTTTTGCAGGGTAAATCAGCCTGGGTTGACACTTTTGCTCATTCAATACTTGAAGTATGTCTCTCCAAGCTCTTCTTGCTTTTACTGTTTCGACTGAGAAGTCATTTGTTATTTTAATAGGTTTACCTTTAAAAGTGATTTGTTTTTTCTCCCTTGAAGCTCTCAGCACCAGTTCTTTATCTTGAATGTGGAGTGTTTTAACTATTATTTGCCGCGGCGTGCTTCTATTTTGGTCGTATCTGTTTGGGGTGCGGAATGCCTCTTGTATATGGATGGGCCTCTCTTTTTTTAGATGAGGAAAGTTTTCCTTGATGATCGTTTGAAAAATTTCCTCAGGGGTGGTATTTTGAGATTCTTGCTCTGGTATTCCATGGATACGCATGTTAGGCTTCTTCAGGGTGTCCCATATCTCTTGGATATTTCTCTCAAGTATCTTTTGGCTTTAACAACCTCTTCCATTGAGCTGGTTAGTACTCCCACTTTATCTTCAAGGTCTGAAATTCTGTTTTCTGCTTCGTTAGTTCTGTTGGTAAGACTCTCTGTGGCGTTCTGGGTTGAAGATAACTTGTCTTTTAGCTCAGTTTTAAACTCTGCTTGAGTTTGTTTTAACTGCTCTATGCCACTTTTTGTTTCTTGCACTGTTTTTCTCAACTCCTCCAGATGTCTGTTGTGTTCCTCTTCAAAGCGATTGATTCGATTATTTAATTCCTCCCTGATTTCCTCTTTCATAGTATTGAACATGGTAATGATCATATTTTGAAAGTCTTTATCCTGGGTGGGGCTTTCTTGGCCTTTTTCCATGGGTTTGTTCTTGTTGGAGTCTAACATTGTGGGATTAATTTCTTCAGTGGGAAATTTGTTTACTTGATTGTTGCTTCTCATGGATTTGCACTTTGACTTTGGCATTGTCATTTTAACTCTTAAGATCTCTCAATTTCACTAAACTGAATTATTTGGCCTGTGGTCCTGGTGGGCGGGGCGGGCGGAGACTTACCTAGGTCGTGGGGTGAGGCCCGGCTGGACCGCGCGCGCGCGTCCCGACCGGTGGAGCGGGTCGGGGTGCAAAGGGGGGATGGGGGCGACCGCTTGGAGCTATTTAACCCGAGGACAGCTGGGGCGGGGCCCGGGCGCAGGGGGAGGTCCTCCTGGTCCCTGGGTCCCGCGCGCGGCTCCGGCTGGATGGTGGGAGGCGGAGCCGGGTCCCCGTGGGCCGACCTGGGGGGTCCTGGTGGGCGGTGCGCGGGGGGGGGGGGGGGGGGGGGGTACTCACCAGCTAGGGCGCGGCGTGGATGCCCGGCTGGACCGCGCGCGCGCGCGCGTCCCGACCGGCGGAGCGGGTTTAGGGTGCGAAAGGGACATAAATTGTTTTTGAGACAGGATTTCATTCTCTAGTCCAGGCTTGCCTTGAACTCTCCACTTCCTGCTTCATCTCCTCAGTGCTCGAAATATAAGCATGTGCTTCCATGACACCCTTAATGCTTAATTAGATAAATTAATAATCAACTACACCATTCCTCCAAATCATGGGAATTTCAGTGCTTTAACATCAACCTTTCCATTAGACCACCCACTTTTTCATGTTATGGTGGCAAAAGTAATTAAGTCTTATTTATTTATTATTTATCTTTCTAGTTTTACAAGCATATTTAGTACTTATTCCTGCTTCTCTCCACTACCCTCCATCCCCTTCATCAATCCATCCCACTCCCTCCCACTATCCTGCCTGTCTGCTTCTATGGATTCCCTGTGGCTTGTCTACTCTTGTGGAGGTTCAAGTCTCTATGGCATACCAAGTTGCCCCTCTTTGGGCCATCCAACTGATGGGATTTACCTTTACTCATCCACTTTTAGTCCCCAAGCTTTCCACTGTATGTTCTTATCTCTCTTGAGTTCCTTAATAGTCTGTGGGGGCATGTTGGAATGTCAGTCATTCTGCGTGCGGGTCTGGGAACAAGTCTCACTACAAAATTTCATTTTTTAGTCTTCTTTTTTTATTTTTATTTTTTTTTATTTTAATTCTTCTTTATTTTTTTAACATTTTTTATTATTATTTCCGCTCATACAAACTTAATAGGTAGACCAGTTCCCCCCCTCCTCCTCACCCCGAACCCCTTGCTCCCCCTCCCTCCCTCCCCATCTCCCAGTGCCTCCCCCCCAATTCCCAGAGAGTCCTTTATTGTGTATGCCTAACTCTCCTCTTGGTCCTCCTTTCCGATGACATAAAAGGACCCAGTGGCATTTCCCTGAACCCTTTCTCATGTTCCCCTTAAGCATAGGAACACTTCTGTGGCCATCAATCCCTTGCCTCCAAGGATCTTGGTGCCTTTAGCCGATGTTAGACTTTGTGAGGTCAATAGTGTGACGGACATGGGGCAGGGCATGCAAAAAGTCCTATTATGATTGCTTCAGTGTGGAGACTCTTTAAATCATTGCTCCCCCCACCCTTTTGCTCTTACAATCTTACCGCCCCCTCTTCCGCAGATGTCCCTGAGCTTAAGGATGCGGGGAGATTAGGCTGGCTTAGTTCTGTGTGGATGATATAGAGTCTCTGAAGTTCTGGATTGTGGTTTGTTGATTTTCTTTTGCAGTTTTGCTGCTCCTGCAATGCCCTTCACTTCATCCTGATGGGCACTGTATGTCACCCCCTGGTCAGAGACAAAAAACTGTTAAACTGGAGTCTTGTTATAATAGCACATTCAAGGGTAGATGTAATAAAAGCAGGAAACCTCGGTGAGGGAGGGATCAGTCACCCATTTGCAAAATGATCTCTTTTCATCTGCCAGACTATATGCCCTCCCCTTCTGGTGAGATCATACCCCCTCAGTTGTACATGATCAGGAACAAACGTCTGTGAACTTAACCAGGTGTCACATTACTTACTTGCATTCCTTGGAGGTCGATTTTCTCTGCTGTAACATGGTCCCCTCTCTCCTTGTGTCTGGTGTGGCCCTCCAACCCCATCCCTCCTGTTCACAATCCTTGCAATTACTGTATTACATAGGTTTACCCTTGAGTGTCTCAATGTGGGATGGGTGAGTTTGATACTAGGAGCCACCTATTAGGGAGTACATACGGCGCTTAACTTTCTGGGATTGGGATACTTCACTTAATATAATTGTTTCTAATGACATCCATTTCCCAGCAAATTCCAGTAATTCATCATTTTTGATGGCTGAGTAGTACTCCATTGTATAGATGTACCACAGTTTCCTTATCCACTCGTCAACTGTTGGACATTTAGGTTGATTCCATGACTTTGCTATTGTAAACAGTGCTGCTATGAACATAGTCGTGCTGGTGCTATCGAGGCGAACCTCTGCTGCATGGGGGGTTATTCCCAAAAGTGGAATAGCAGGGTCATATGGCATTTCAATCTTTAATTTCTTTAAGAATCTCCAGACGGCTTGCCAGAGTGGCTGTATGAGCCTGCATTCCCACCAGCAATGTAGGAGAGTTCCCCTCTCTCCATATCCTCTCCAGCACTTGTTGTTGTTTGTATTGTGGATTTTTGCCATCCTGCCCGGGGTGAGATGATATCTCAGGGAGGTTTTGATTTGCATTTCCCTGATGGCTAAAGAAGTGGAGCATTTTTTAAGATATTTGTTAGACATTTTAATTTCATCTCTGGTAAAATTTCTTTTAAGTTCCAGGGCCCATTTTTTAATTGGGCCATTCCACTGTATGTTCTTATCTCTCTTGAGTTCCTCAATAGTCTGTGGGGGCATGTTGGAATGTCAGTCATTCTGCGTGCGGGTCTGGGAACAAGTCTCACTACAAAATTTCATTTTTTAGTCTTCTTTTTTAAAAAAAATTTTTTTTGAAGCAGGGCATCATGTATCCTAAAACTGGCCTGAAACTCACTATGTAGTCAAGGATGACCTTGAACTTCTGATCCTCGTCCCTCCACCTCCTAAGTTCTGACATTATAAGTGGGCATTACCATGCCTGGTTTATATAGGGCTGGGGATGGAACTCTGGGCTTCATGCATATTAGGAATTCTATAAGCTAAACTACATTCCCAGCCCAACTATAGATTTTATATTTTTGTGCATGTGAGTCAGGGACTCACTATGTAGCCCCAAGCTGACCTCAAACTTGTGATAATCCTCTTTTCTTGGCCTCCTGAAAGTTACAGTTATAGGTATGATCCACTATGCTCAGCTAAAATGCTACATCTGAAAATATGTACTCAATGCTATGGAAACTTGTACATGTCGAAAGTAAATGAAATGAAACCTAAAAGAAAAGTGGGGTTTGAGGATTAGAGCTTGACCTGGTGGATGGTCACGTGTATGACAGCTATCTTGTGGCTGGTGGAAATGTCATCTCTAAGAAAAAAATCAGTATGCTTGAAACAGTTCATATCATAAACTCTTCATGAAAATAAAAGTACAGAATTAGTCTGGGATAAGAACTGGTTTTCTGGAGACCCCTCTATTGTTAGGACAAAGGTCCTAGATCCAAGGGATTCTTGTGAAATGAGATGTTTGTGTGCTAATCTGTTTTCTTACCTGAGATGCAAGTTTCTGAATGAAGACCTCCCTTGATTCTACAAAGATTGGTTGTCTGAACATGCACTTGAATTAAGTGGCTCATCCACTTCCTTATTCCCTTTCAGCCAACCAGAGTTTCTCACACTAGATTCTTGCTAATATGGTTTATCAGTGATCACACAGGCTGACTTACTTAGCCCTGTGCTGAGGCCCACTTATTCTCTGTATAAACAAAAGTTGGAGAAAGTCAATCAGTGGGTTTCTCACTGCTATTCCATCAGGGGGCTGTATTCACACCTGCCTGACTGCTTTTGTTCTTCCTTATTCCTGTGAGTCGTTCTGTTTTTTCCCAGTCCCAGGTGCTCTATAGGTCACCTTGCAATACATAGTATATTTGAATATTAATGAGCTATTAAAGAGACAGTGATTCAGTGGTAGAGCCCTTGCCTAGCATATATAAGGCCCCAAGTTCCATCCCTAGCAAAACATACACAACAGAGCAAAATGTCAGAGGTTTATATATCAAGAATAACCTTGGGCTGGAGAGATAGTTCAAAGGTTAAGACTCTGCTTTAAAAGCAAAAAGACCTGAGTTGGGATCCTAGGTCTCATGTAAAAGTGCCAGGCAGAAAAGGTGGAGGCTTGCACTTCCAGCCCTAGTGGGCAGAGCCAGAGGGAAGCAAAAAGGAGGTAGTGTTGGAACCGAAGTCCCGTTATTTTTCCACCCAGACCCCGGAAAGAACCACGAGGACCGAGCGATTGCTGCAAGTGGCATAAGGTAAGTTTTAATCTGGCTGCCAGGACCGCCCTCCCCCGCAAGTTAGGAGGGAGCGGCCCCGACTGAGATGGGGTAGGGTTTTTATAATGAAAGCGGTCACAGCAAACTCTATGGGAACACAGCACACAATAAAGTTAACCACCAAATGTTCTTTTGTTGATAGCGGTGTCTCCGGGCAGTTGAGTTATGGGGTGATAAAGCTGACCACCAAATGTTCTTTTGCTGATAGCGGAATCCCTGGGCAGTTCCCATACCGCCCAGGGTGGAGGGCGGAATGGCACGTCCCGCCCGAGATCGCGTAAACACGGTTGGCGCCTTTGGACTGGCGCCAGCAAGAAGTTTTAGGATGTGCGCGGGCGGAGAACTATGTGCTGGGGGAAGGGAAACCTATCTGAGAGTCCCACATTTGGCATTCTCAGCGGGAAGTTTTAGAATGCGCTCGGGCGGAGGGCTAGGTGCTGGGGGAAGGGAAACCTCGCTGGCGGAGAGCTAGGTGCTGGGGGGAAGGGAAGCCTATCTGAAAGTCCCACAGTAGAAGCAATCCAGGATGATTCCTGAAGTCACCCTTGGGCCTCCACAGGCACCCACAGTTTCTTTATTTCTCTCTCTGTCTCTCTCTCTTTCTCTCTCTCTAGACAGGGTCTTTAAATAGCCCAGGCTGGTCTCAAATTTGAAATCCTCCTAATTCAACTTTCCAAGTGCTAAGATTACAGACCTGGGCTACCACCTAAGTCTCTCTCAATAAAACAATCTTTTTAATTTTTATTTTGGGGTACATTCTAATTTTTATTTGAAAATAATATGCAACTTGGAATGGATTTGAAGCAAGTTATGTCATAATCAAAAAAGTGAGGGGGGTTTGGGGGGGCTTTATTAAGTGATGCTTGAGTCTCTCTGCCAGGAACTGGTGGTGAGATGACCCACCCCACTGCCCCCAGGTTTTCCCAGATCCTGTCTTAGAGGGAAGAAAGAAACCAGTTCCTCTAAGCACAGCCAGAGAAGTTAGGCAAGCTGGGGTGGGGAGGAGGGATAGCAGAAAGGAGACCCACCCCAGCCCAGCCCTGCTTCCAGCCTGAGAGATGGGGCTGGGCAGTCCTGGTCACAGCCTCCCCTAGCAAAGCTCCCAGGGCCCATTCGGCCCTGAGCTATTCACGATCTCTGCTCCCACGCAACATTCCAAAGTCAACCCACATTCAGTCCACCTGGCTTATCGTCCTGGGGATAGACACAAGGAAGACAGTTCAGGACAAAGGACCAGGGTATGTAGCTCTTTTCTACCTCCCTGCCTCTGACCCTTCCTAGATGGTATGGGGTGGCTTCAGTCTGCACCTCCTCTTTTTACTGGCACCCTCCCTCTATCCCAGTCCAGTAGCTAAGAGTAAAAACCACAGTGCCTGCGGGACTGGTGGGCAAAGAATCCACATAGGCACAGGCCTGCCACAGCCCTAGGTGGGACCTAGAAGCTGGACAGCAACAGATGGGAGGCAGAAGTGAGGTGGTAGGGTGTATGACTCCTGCCCCTGTTCTGTGTTGTGAACTGCTTCAGACCCTGTTTCCTTAAAAGCCTTCACAGATGACTCCAACACTACTGTCCTCCAAAGGGTGATGAGGAGGATCCTTGAGGGAGGGATCTGAAGAGAATCATGCAGATAGTAGTTGCTGCTGAGAGAGAGAATAGCTTCTGTTAGGCAGTAGCCAGGCTGGGAAGGTCTTCTGATGGGCACCAATCCCCCATTGAGAAAAGGTTGCCAATTTCCCCCAACCCTTTGTTTATGAAGGAATATGGATATGAACTTCTCAAATGCAGATGACCTAAATTCCTCAGAAGAAACAACTCAGCCAGGAGCTGGGCCACGGAGCTGAGCCCTATTGAAACAGATCAATCAGATGTAGGGGGTCAAAAGCCCCAATAAGGTTGAAAGAAACTAGAACTCACCAGTCAGGAAAAGACATTTTTCCCAGACTTGCCCAAGTCTACAAATAGCCCTGACACTGCCAGTCATCTCTGACTGCCTTGCCCCTCACGGATTCCATGTCTGTGAGTTCCTTTCTTTTTTTCCTCTAATAAAATCTGCCTTAATCCTCTACATGTGAGTGATTCCCGAACACAAAAACCTGGATCTAAAAGCCTACAACACTGCCAACTCTTCTCCCAGAGTCTGGAGGCCCAAACTCCCAGCCCCAGCCTCCCTGGATTCTGGGTGAGAAGAGAGTCCCCCTACTGGTCCCTCTAAGGTTCAAAAACTGCTCCAATAAAATGCAGACACCAATGCCTGCCACTGCTCCTGGAGGATCAAGGTGAAAGGCTGGCTAGGGGCCCACAGGCCCCTCCTACTCCAAGCACTTCCCTCACTTTTCTGACATATTGAAAACGGGGGCTCCCCATCCTGGAGTTGGCTTCCGGGTCCTCTTTTCAGCCTCTGTGCCGTTGACCTCCCTTCTTGTGTGTGAACAAGTGTGTGTGGTGGGATGACTATGGGTAGTAGTTCTGGCCACCAAGGAGAACAGGAGAGACCTGGAGTCAGCCGCATTGCAGGGCCTGGTAGTCAATTTCAACCAATCTCCTTCCATTTTGCTTATAAAAGTCCAGAACATTCTTTCTCTCTCTCTTTCTCTCTCTCTTTCTCTCTTTCTCTCTCTCTCTTTCTTTCTTTCTTTTTTCTTTCTTTCTTTTTTCTTTCTTTCTTTCTTTCTTTCTTTCTTTCTTTCTTTCTTTCTTTCTTTCTTTCTTTCTTTCCTTCCTTCCTTCCTTCCTTCCTTCCTTCCTTCCTTCTTCCTCCTCTTTTTTTCTTTTTCCAAATGCTTTTCTCTCTTTTTAAAAAAATACTTCATTTTTTATTTTATTCATTTTTGTGTGTGTATCAAAGGGTACTGTGTATCTCTGTGGCGGTCCAAGGGTGGCCTTGGGAAACATCCTGGATTGCTTCTACCTTCTTTTTACTTGGATTTCCAGGCTCCACCCACTATACCAAAAAGACCAGGCCACCTCTGTTTCTGCTTGGCATTTTTACATGGACCTGGGGTCCAAATTCAGGACCTTCTGCTTGCCAGGCAGAGTCTTAAACCCTGAGCCATCTCTCCAGCCCCCAGAACATTCTTGATGTCTACACAGACATGGGCAGCAACCTGCAGGGCAGCCTATCTATGGACCCAGAGAGTGTACTAGGGCATAATCAAATTTTTAAAAGGCACTTAACATTATTAAGAGAAGAATGTTTCTGCTACATTGCCAACAGTACCTGTTTTATGTACCTGTTTTGCAATAGCACAACTTTTATGCACCGTCCATGTAGAGTTAAAATGCCACACCTCAACAACATGCTGACAGTTGTTAAAAACTACTTTAAAAAGGTATAACTGGGCTTCTGTCATTATTGGCAGTTGAGGGTTTGAGCTCTGAGCACATTTGTGGAGAATTAGTTGAGTTAAACCCAGAGCGAACCTGAAGGAGATTATCTAGCTGATGGGGAAGGCCCAGCCTATGGTGGGTGGCACTAAGCCCTGGAATAAAATACAGAGAACTTTTCGAGAGAGTTGGCATCCTTGCAGGGACTTTTATTTATACGAGAATTAGTGGGCCTCAGCATAGGGGCTGACTAGGTCAGCCGTGTGATGACTGATAAGTTGTATTAGGTAGGATCCAGGGTGTGAGACATTTGGTTGGCTCGTAGGGAATAAGGAAGTGAATGAGCCACTCAGTTAAGCACATATTTAGACAACCAAACTTTGTAGAATCAAGGGAGAAGTCTGCATTCAGAGACTTGCATCTCAGGAATGAAAACAGTTTATACATAAACATCTTTGCTTCATAAAATTCCCTTTGATCTTGGCAGACTTTTGCCCTAACAGTAGAGGGATTTTCAGAACACCAGTGTGCCAGATTAATATTTTGGGGTGGGGGGTATGGAGGCTGGGTTCTTAGTAGATCTCTTCTAGTACAACTCTTTTTAATATTTTATTTATTTATTCACCAATCTATCATTCATTCATGGGAGGGGGGAAAGGAGAGTTGGTCCATGTGTGGAAGTCAGAGGAGAACATTCAGAAGTCACTTGTCACCACCATATGGGCTTCCAGAAACTGAACTCATTCACCAGGATCGTGGCAGACATCTTACCCACTAAGCTATCTTGATGGCTCTCAGGCGAATATTTTGTACTTCTGTTTTCATGAAGAGTTTATAATATGTTCTATCTCAAGCTGTCATAGTTAAAGTGTCAACTTGATGGTTGAGGGTTCAAGTTCTGGGCACATTGTAGATAATTCATAGTTGAGTTCAGCCCAGAGGAAATTATCTAGATGATGGGTAAGGCCCAACCCAAGGTGAGTGGGACTAGACCCTGAACGAGTGAATAAAATACAGAAAGCTAGTTGAGAGAGTTGACATCCTTCTGTCAGACGTCCTGGCCAGACGTCCTGGTTTGGCAAGTAAGAATTATCCTCTCTCAGTTATTATGTGGTATGATGTGGCTGGCCATTCCCTCCTGCCAAGTTGAATGAGGAACTGCAATCAGGAATCATAAGAGAAAATTAAAACTCCTTATTCCCTTAAGCTTTTTTGTCTTGGTTTATCAGCAATAATAGTGTCATGGGTGGACTGGCTGCCAGGAACAAAAGCTCCAGGTGCAAATACCAATGAAAAAGCCAATTTATTGCTCTAGCTGGAGGGCCCCAGATCTCTGGTCAAAACCATGAACCATGGAGCATCTGTGAAAGAGAAGGCTTAAGCCATGTCATCCCTGATCAGAAAGGTGATTAGCACTGTGAAGGCCCCAGGAGCCATAGGTTCCTACAGGCTGTGTTAGTGGACAGGACCATTTACATTTCTGGGCAGGTAGGCCTGGATCCTTGCAGTGGACAACTTGTGCCAGGAGGGATAGCAGAAGAAGCTAACCAAGCTCTTATAAACATCAGTGAAATTCTGAAAGCTGCAAGCTGTGACTTCACTAATGTGGTGAAGACAACTGTTCTGCTGGCTGACATAAATGACTTCGGTACTGTCAATGAAATCTACAGAAAGTATTTCAAGAGTAATCTTCCTGCTAAAGCTCTTACCAGGTTTTCTGCTTTCTCCCAAGGCAGCTGAGTGGAGATCAAACGGTAGCTGTTCAGGGACCTCTCACCACAGCAGCACTCTAGGGGACATTACTGTTTTCTCTGAAATTTTAGTATGTGTTTAAATTAACATCTTAATTTTTAAACAGATGTTGGAAAGTTACTAAATGATGTTTGAATGTTACTAAAACATCAGATTATTAGGAAAAACACTATGTCTTTTTTTTTTCTTTCTTTCTTTCTTTCCTTCCTTCCTTCCTTCCTTCCTTTCCTTCCTTCCTTCTTCCTTCCTCTCTCTTTTTTTCTTTTTTCCAAATGCTTTTCTCTCTTTTTTAAAAAAATACTTCATTTTTTATTTTATTCATTTTTGTGTGTGTGTATCAAAGGGTACTGTGTATCTCTGTGGAGGTCCAAGGGTGGCCTTGGGAAACATCCTGGATTGCTTCTACCTTCTTTTTACTTGGATTTCCCAGGCTCCACCCACTAGTACCAAAAGACCAGGCCACCTCTGTTTCTGCTTGGCATTTTTACATGGGACCTGGGGTCCAAATTCAGGACCTTCTGCTTGCCAGGCAGAGTCTTAAACCCTGAGCCATCTCTCCAGCCCCCAGAACATTCTTGATGTCTACACAGACATGGGCAGCAACCTGCAGGGCAGCCTATCTATGGACCCAGAGGTGTACTAGGGCATAATCAAATTTTTAAAAGGCACTTAAACATATTAAGAGAAAGAATGTTTCTGCTACATTGCCAACAGTACCTGTTTTATGTACCTGTTTTGCAATAGCACAAACTTTTATGCACCGTCCATGTAGAGTTAAAATGCCACCACCTCAACAACATGCTGACAGTTGTTAAAAACTACTTTAAAAAGGTATAACTGGGCTTCTGTCATTATTGGCAGTTGAGGGTTTGAGCTCTGAGCACATTTGTGGAGAATTAGTTGAGTTAAACCCAGAGCGAACCTGAAGGAGATTATCTAGCTGATGGGGAAGGCCCAGCCTATGGTGGGTGGCACTAAGCCCTGGGAAAATAAAATACAGAGAAGAATAAAATACAGAGAACTTTTCGAGAGAGTTGGCATCCTTGCAGGGACTTTTATTTATACGAGAATTAGGGGGCCTCAGCATAGGGGCTGACTAGGTCAGCCGGGTGATGACTGATAAGTTTGTATTAGGTAGGATCCAGGGTGTGAGACATTTGGTTGGCTCGTAGGAATAAGGAAGTGAATGAGCCACTCAGTTAAGCACATATTTTAGACAACCAAACTTTGTAGAATCAAGGGAGAAGTCTGCATTCAGAGACTTGCATCTCAGGAATGAAACAGTTATACATAAACATCTTTGCTTCATAAAATTCCCTTTGATCTTGGCAGACTTTTGCCCTAACAGTAGAGGGATTTTCAGAACACCAGTGTGCCAGATTAATATTTTGGGGTGGGGGGTATGGAGGCTGGGTTCTTAGTAGATCTCTTCTAGTACAACTCTTTTTAATATTTTATTTATTTATTCACCAATCTATTCATTCATTCATGGGAGGGGGGAAAAGGAGAGTTTGGTCCATGTGTGGAAGTCAGAGGAGAACATTCAGAAGTCACTTGTCACCACCATATGGGCTTCCAGAAACTGAACTCATTCACCAGGATCGTGGCAGACATCTTACCCACTAAGCTATCTTGATGGCTCTCAGGCGAATATTTTGTACTTCTGTTTTCATGAAGAGTTATAATATGTTCTATCTCAGCTGTCATAGTTAAAGTGTCAACTTGATGGTTGAGGGTTCAAGTTCTGGGCACATTGTAGATAATTCATAGTTGAGTTCAGCCCAGAGGAAATTATCTAGATGATGGGTAAGGCCCACCCAAGGTGAGTGGGACTAGACCCTGAACGAGTGAATAAAATACAGAAAGCTAGTTGAGAGAGTTGACATCCTTCTGTCAGACGTCCTGGCCAGACGTCCTGGTTTGGCAAGTAAGAATTATCCTCTCTCAGTTATTATGTGGTATGATGTGGCTGGCCAGTTCCCTCTCCTGCCAAGTTGAATGAGGAACTGCAATCAGGAATCATAAGAGAAAATTAAACTCCTTATTCCCTTAAGCTGTTTTGTCTTGAGTTTATCAGCAATAATAGTGTCATGGGGTGACTGGCTGCCAGGAACAAAAGCTCCAGGTGCAAATACCAATGAAAAAGCCAATTTATTGCTCTAGCTGGAGGGCCCCAGATCTCTGGTCAAAACCATGAACCATGGAGCATCTGTGAAAGAGAAGGCTTAAGCCATGTCATCCCTGATCAGAAAGGTGATTAGCACTGTGAAGGCCCCAGGAGCCATAGGTTCCTACATGCTGTGTAGTGGACAGGACCATTTACATTTCTGGGCAGGTAGGCCTGGATCCTTGCAGTGGACAACTTGTGCCAGGAGGGATAGCAGAAGAAGCTAACCAAGCTCTTATAAACATCAGTGAAAATTCTGAAAGCTTGCAAGCTGTGACTTCACTAATGTGGTGAAGACAACTGTTCTGCTGGCTGACATAAATGACTCGGTACTGTCAATGAAATCTACAGAAAGTATTTCAAGAGTAATCTTCCTGCTAAAGCTCTTACCAGGTTTTCTGCTTTCTCCCAAGGCAGCTGAGTGGAGATCAAACGGTAGCTGTTCAGGGACCTCTCACCACAGCAGCACTCTAGGGGACATTACTGTTTTCTCTGAAATTTTAGTATGTGTTTAAATTAACATCTTAATTTTTAAACAGATGTTGGAAAGTTACTAAATGATGTTTGAAATGTTACTAAAACATCAGATTATTAGGAAAACACTATGTGTAGTAGCATTTGACATGAACTGAAGAGTAAAGATACAGCTACTGATACTGTTAGATACACTTACATTACTGAATGTGAGAAAAAATCTCATTACATAGTTATTCAAATAAATGGAAGTAAAAGTGAATTTTAAGCTAGATGACATAGTGCCCTGAGACACAATAGGCAATGATGTGAAATATTAATAGCTTAATTCAATTAATAATGTGAAATATTTAGTTCTCATACATGCAAAATTAAATTACAGTATTCAAGCTTGAATCATATAGGTAAAGGAGAGTGAAATGGACCAAAATTTTACATAGATAATATTTTTCTAATGGAAATAAATGATGTGTAGCTTAAAAATCCATGAGTCAGAAGCACCAAAAGACAGGTTACATACATTATATACATATCTTGTTTAAACAGAAGGATAATAAAGGGGGCCCTGTCTTTTTTTTTTTTTTTTTTTTTGGGGGGGGGGCCCTGTCTTGTCAATGATCTACCTAAGGAATGTAGCAGTCTCCTAGTGGCTATTTACTCTGTTTGCTAAGGAAGGGAAGCAGGAGTGGATACTGAGGTATCAGATGCCAGAAGAACTGATGTTAGTCTAGGGAAGAAGCCTTGGACTCTTTTATTCTTTGTGAGCTTTCTCATAGCAACCTCTTATCTAGTCCCAGTGGAAGGAAGGGGGCTAAGACAGGCTTTCTGCAGTATAGGCTTTTATTAATATTTTATCCTATTTCATTCCGCACTAGCTCTATGGATATAAATCAGATCATGGACTCATATTGGTCTAGGGGATTATATTGTTTTCTTAAAATTATTTAATTAAAAGTCACCAGGATGTTAGGTCACACACAGTGAAGGGCAGTAAGTGCAATTAGGGTGCTAAATTTGGCCCAAGATAATCTAGCTCTGGACTTGTAACATTTTAGGCTTTACTTAATTTCTCCACTTTGTTGGAGGCACTGGTCAAATTAATCAGCCTTGCAAGTGTAGCAGTGTCTTTTCAGGAGCTTACATTCAGTTCCTCATTGGCAAAACATCACAGCTTTGTGTATGCAGAGGCCATACAGTCGGTTATATATATCCTATGTAGGTAGGAAGGCTCATTCCTAGTGTCTCATGTAGATGAGGCTGAGCAGCAGGCAGGGGAGCAGTCTTCAGGAGAGAGAAAGAAGCTAATTGGCAGAACCCTTAATAAAGAAATTCCTGGATTATATTAAATTAATGATCCAGATCTGTCATTTTTTTCTCTGTATCTGACATAAGATTTGTATGTGACGCGTGCTTACATGAAGCTCAGTTTTTAACAGGTATATTTTTGAGGTTCAATGTCTTTTCTTTTTTTTATTGCCTGATACTTTTTAAAAAAAAATTTTTCCGGGCTGGAGAGGTGGCTCAGGGGTTAAGCCTCCGCCTTGCAGGCAGAAGGTCCTGAGTTCGGATCCCAGATCCCACGTATAGACGCCAGATGGAAGCGGGGGCGGCCTGTGCTTCTGGTCCTGGTAGGGCGGAGCCTGTGAATCCCGGGGCAGAAGGAGGTGGAGGCGTCCATGGTGGTTCGCGAATTCGTCCGTGGTTCTACACATACACAGACACACACACGCGCGTGCGCACATACACACGCACATGCGCACAGTTGAATAAATAATAATTAAAAAAAATTTTTCCCCTCATACAAACTTAATAGGTACCCCGTCCCCTTCCTCCATCCACCCCTCCCCTGATCCCCTTGCTCCTTTCCCCCTTTTCCTCCTTCCCTTTCTCCCAGTGCCCCCTTCCCCCCATCCCTGGAGCATCCTTTAGTGTGAATGTCAAACTTTTAATCATCACATCATGAACTTGTCTTAACCTTTCAAGTCACATTTCACCTTTTTTTCTTTTTTTATCATTGCAAGGAGTACAATTTATTAGAGACTTGCTGATGGTAGGGTAATTCTGACTGACAATAAGTCCAGTTGAATCCCACAATTTGTGTTAGAAAGAGGCATATGTATGGGTTAGGTCCAGCTGAATGTGTCTTACTTGTCTTAGTTAATATCAGAACTAGGTAAATTCCCAGAGCTAGAGTCCTATAGGAAGATCAGACACCAACATTT
Source organism: Typhlomys cinereus (assembly GCA_023101885.1). Classification (NCBI taxonomy): domain Eukaryota; kingdom Metazoa; phylum Chordata; class Mammalia; order Rodentia; family Platacanthomyidae; genus Typhlomys; species Typhlomys cinereus. The sequence continues at coordinate 195,082 of JALPQD010000134.1, read as the reverse complement.
CATCTTTTAAAACATATTTAACTGTACATCAACCTTTTTATACACTCAACATCTCACAAACCTTTGCAGTATATTTTATTTAAGTCATAAACCTCCTGCAACATACTTTAATCTTTAAAAAAAATAAAGAGTGGGCTTTTTTTGGCAATTGTAATCTACATAAATATAAATACCTAATCACATGTAGACAGTATACATCCACAATCCTTTATAAATATATCCCTTGAAATCTAAAATTTTGTAGTTTCTAACCAAACTTATCATTTTGTAATGAAGTTAGATTATCAATTTATTTATTCTACATTAAGTAAACTTTATAATTTATACCTTTAAAATACATGACCCTTATAACTTAAGTACGGTTGCAAACTTTTGACTTAGGATATAAGATTGTAATGGTTACTCTTAACTATTGCTGTGAGAGAACACCTAAAGTCAAATAACTTAAGGGAGAAAAGGAAATTTATTCACAGTCTTTCACAGCAGAGTTGACATAGCTGGTGGCTGAAGCTGTAGGCAAGCTAAGTCACAGCAGACATCCACGTGGCTGGAGGATTCCTGGAGAGTCTCTCCTCTGTTCTGTGGTTCTTTTTATCTGGTCCACTACTGGAAGATTCCTATGAGATCTATGGACATTCAATTGGATCTAGGGCTGATCTTTGTATTGTAAATGTGTTGATCTGGATAATCTTTTCAGGTGGTCTCAGCTGATCTTAGTTAATGCCAGGTGTGTCAAGTTGACACCCAGGATTATTTATCACAAAGGTCTAACAGGATTATTCATAAGGCTAAGCAGACCAAGTTGTTTGTGTTGGCGCCGAGTTTAAAATGAACCCTTCCAGGTGGGTTTTAAAGTCCTTGAAGGTATTCTCTTGACCCAAACAGTGTCACCAGGCTAGAACTGGTGTGTCAGGTCGAAGTTGGGCCACAGTTTTGCCTCTCTAATGGTGTGCTGGATGGCCCGCTTGGGTCTACTGCAGTGCCTATAATGACTTTAGAAGGGAATGATTAGCTTTTTCCAGTCTGTGGGATGTCCCTTGATTTTGAGAGGATGGATGGGGGCCTCTCAAACATGTATCTGGCCCTTGGACGGGTAAAGGGAAGATGTTGGTTCAACTTTGACCCATTTAAGATTTATTTGGGTTTCTCTGGTCCTGAACTGTGGACAGCAAGTACAACTTAATCTCCAATTTTTATTTAATGTCACCTCCATTGACCTGGACTTGGGACAGGCCTGAGGCCCCAGGCTCCAGGAATGTCATCTGTCATAGTTAGGCACAGGTGTCAACTTGACAGTTGAGGGTATGAGCTCTGGGCACACTTACGGAGAATTAGTGGTTCAGTTAGGCCCAGAGCAAACCTGCAGGAGATTGTCTAGCGGATGGGGAAGGCCTGGCCCATGGTGGATGGGATTAGGCCCTGGAATAAATCATGGCGAGCTGGTTGAGAAAGTCGGCATCCTTCTGTTCACTTGGCCAGACATGCTGGTCTGGCAAGTAAGGATTGTCCCTCTCTCCGCTGTTATGTGGTGATGGTGTGGCCAGTTCCTTTGGTCCTGGTGTTGGTGTGTGCTCTCCAGTAAAGCTGAACTATGGACTGTAACTGAACTATCCTAAGAAAATAAACCCCTTGTTCCCTTAAGCTGTTTGATGGTCATTTATCAGCAATCATGTAGGCAAACTGCTACACCCACAAAACATTCTGTGCCAGAAACAGTATCCTCTGAAATCAGAAATTAGAGCAGGACTGATTCAGATTCTCAACAACCTGAGATCCCAAGGCTTAGTAATTCCTTGTGACAGTCCATGCAACACCCCTTTCCTAGGAGTACAAAAGCCCAATGAGCAATGGAGATTAGTACAGGAACCTAGAATTAGATTTACTTATTTTGCATGCGTGTGTGTGCGCGTGCGCACCTGCGCACGTGTGCATGCATGAATGTGCATGTATGTCAGAGGGCACTGTGTGTTCCTGTGGAGAACCAAGGGTGACTTTGGGAATTATACTGGATTGCTTCTGCCTTCATTTTGCTTCACTCAGGGATTTCCCAGGCTTTGCCCACCAGGACTGTAAGTACAGGCCACCACCACTGTTTCTGCCTGGCATTTTTACCTGGAACCTGGATCAGAACTCAGGATCTTCTGCTTCTGAGGCAGAATCTTAACCCCTGAGCCATCTTTCCAGCCCCAGGATCTTAGGATTATAAATGAAGCAGTAGGGCCCATCCACCCTATAGTGCCTAACCCTCACGCACTTCTTGCTAAGACAACCCTTTCTTCCACTTGGTTCACAATATTAGATCTGAAAGACGTGTTCTTTTGTATTCCTTTGGCTCCAGAGAGCCAATATCTTTTGCTTTTGAGACTCCAGAAAGGAAAGGACAACCGACTTGGACTGTCCTGCCCAAGGATTCATCGACAGCCCATGTATTTTTGGACAACCCCTAGAACATGACCTTGCAGATTTGCAGCTGCCAGAGGAGACAGGTGGTCTTCAGTATGTAGATGATCTGATACTCTTTGCCCCATGCAGGACAAATGTATCAAGGGCACTTTAGCTCATTTGTATCTAAATGAAACAGGGTATAAAGTCTCAAAAGAAAAAGCGCAGATTGTTCAAATTGAGGTCAAATATTTAGGGGTACACCTATCAAAAGAGAAAACACAACCAATCCTAGATTACCTGTTGCCTATAACAGAACGGCAACTTAGAGGTTTCCTCAGGATGACTGGCTATCACTGCCAATGGATCTCTGGATATGGACAAATAGCCAGGTCCAAATACAAGTTACTAAAAGAAGCAGCCCAAACAAGGGTGGATCCAATTATGTGGGAGTCTGAGGCCACACAGGCATTTAATAAACTCAAGCAGGACCTAACCAGAGCCCCAGTGCTGGGTCTGTCTACTTCACAAAGCTATATTCTTTTTGTAACCGAAGGAAGAGCACGAGAAGGTCTTACTCAAACTGTAGGACCTGCCCAACAACCAGTGTCTTATATTAGTAAAAGCTTAGTTACCAAAAAAAAAAAAGCTTAGATGCTATATGTAGCCCAGAGATGACCTCATTGCCTGAGGCTCTTAGCAGCTGCTAAACTACTGCCTAAAGCCCTGAAGATAAATCTATCTAGGGAGATTACCTTGCACATCTCCCATGATAAGAAAGGAATACTGACAGAATTCTTGTCAGTATTCTCTTCTTGTCAGATAACAGACTCCTCATGTATCAAACCCTGCTCTTAGATGGACCAATTAAAGAAATTGAACTTTGTTCTGGTCTAAACCCAGCCACCTTTAAAAAAATAGTTTATTTATTTATTCTGTGGTGTGTGTGTGTGTGTGTGTGTGTGTGTGTGTGTGTGTGTGTGAGAGAGAGAGAGAGAGAGAGAGAGAGATTGAGATTAAGGGCACTGTGTGTCCCTGTGGAGGACCAAGGGTGACTTCAGGAATCATTCCGGATTGCTTCTACCGCCTCCTTGCTTCCCTCTGGGATTTCCTGGCTCTGCCCACCAGAAATGGAAGTGGAGGCCACCACATTTCTGCCTGATGTTTTCACGTGAGATCTGGGATCCAAACTCAAAACCTTCTGCTTGTGAGGCAGTCTTAACCCCTGAGACATCTCTTTTTTCCCCAGCTACCTTTTTTGCCAGATGTGTTATCAATAGAGAAGCCTCACAAGATTGCAATGAGATCCTCTTTGAAAGGCCCCTTGCTCAAGAGGATATTAAAAGCACACCCCTGTTCAATAGTGATCTTGTTCTATTTACCGACAGGGACGTCAACCTATGCAGAAAGAATTAGAAACACAGGATACATAGTCACCACAGAATTAAGAGTCACTGAGGCACAGGCCTTCCCCCTAATACCAGTGCTCAATTGGATGAACTAATAGCATTGATTAGAGCCTAGCTAATTGGCAAAGACAAGCGAGTTAATACACACACACACACACAGATTCTAAGTTTGCTTATTTAATATTCAAGGCCCATGCTAACATATGGAAAGAAAGAGGCATGCTTACCACCTCTGGAAGCCCCATTAAGTAGGGCTCCCATCTTGTGGGAGCTCTGGAGTTACAGCTCTTAGAGGCTGTAAAAGCCCCCAAAGAATTAGCTGTCATATACTGCAGTGGCTCTCAAAAGGTTGACATGCCTGAGACCCAGGGGAATGAAGCAGCTTATCAAGCTGTAAAAAAGGCGGCCTTAGTGAAATCCTCACTAGAAAGGGACCTTAGCCTTATTGCCCCTCTTTGGAATGGCCCCTCTGACATTAGCCCAAAGTACACAGAGGAAGAAAAGTCTACAGCCTTAGACAAGGGAAGAGTCATAAAAGAAAAGGGATGGACAGAAAACCCTGAAGGCAGAATTCATCTTTAGATAAAGCCCTCACCATGCCTCTGGCTAGAGAATTACTACATCCATCCTTGGAAGAGGAGGCCTCAGGAAAACATATAAAAAGAAAAGACTAGTTCAGAGTTGAAATTCTTACTTTATGGATATAAAATGTTCACGTTGCTACAAGATTGACCACAGTCTTCAGCCATGTCCAGACAGTGGTTCTTTGTGTGGGTTGTTCAACTGTGTTATGCCAACCAACAGGAGGAAGGGCCAGACTCACAGAAGGCTGTTCATTTAGAAGCAGCACTAATGTATCTATACAACTTCTGAATTCTTGTTTTATCACAGAAAGCCTTATCCTAAGTTCAGTTACTCTATCAAGACAATATAATTATGTTTGACTTTGTAACATACAATGATCTCCTATTTTGGTGTCAGGTTTTCAAAAAAGTTCTAATTATAGGAAAAAAACCCCTGAAGGCATATTAACCCTACCCACAGCTAGCCAATGGAAAATCTTACAGGCCCTCTGTCTAAGCCTTCATTTAGGGAGAGATAATTTCCTAGAGATTACTAGCAGATTATTTGAAGGCAAATACATACAGCAGATTCTAGAATGGGTCATTGCTGCATGTCCCACATGTCAAAAAAAAAACCCCAAAAAACAAAACAAAAAAACAAACCCAACCCCTTAAATGTATGGCAGGTTCCTGCAGGTAACCAGAGAAAAGGAACCTACCCAGAGGAAGACTGGCAACTAGATTTTACCCACATGCCCAAATACGAAGGATTTAAATATACTTTAGTGCTTATAGATGCCTTCATGGATTTGGTAGAAGCATTCCCAATTGAACATAAGAAGCAAAGGAAGTAGTCTATAAATTAAGTGAGATCATCCCCAGATTTGGATTACCTCAAGGGCTACAGAGTTACAATGGCCCCTCATTTAAATCAGAAATTACTCAAAGCATTGGGAATTAAATATTATTTACATTATGCCTGGTGATCCCAATCTTCAAGGAAAGTGGAAAAGGTCAATGAGATTCTTTAAAGACACTTAAGAAAAATAACTCAGGAGGCTTGCCTGACATGGATTAAGGGGCTGCCTATTGCCCTCCTCAGGGTAGAGAAACACTCCTAGAGGTTCTCTAAAACTTTCACCCTTTGAGATGCTCTATGGATGTCCCATAGACATATGGGCATAGAATGAAAGTCTCTTGAGGGTTGATCAAGTCCATCAGCTCCTGACTGTCTACCCTGGGGAAAATGACTTACTCAGATGGTCTCCAAAGGTCCGCCTCCTTCCACATCAGCATTTCCACCAATCCAGAGTTCTGCAGTCTTCCTCCCAGCTCCCAGAAAAGGGAACCCCAGAATACCGCTGGGGGTGTGCACTTTCCTGGGTTCCTAGAACTGCTCATGGGCTACAGGGCCCAGGAGGAATAATTTTCACCAAGGGAGGGGGGTGGTTCTGGAGGTGGCATCTCGCTGACACAAACCATAAAGGGACACTGGCTTCTCTGGTGGGAGTCCCCACCTCCCTCAGATTCTGGGGCGGAGTCCCACTGGCCAGGTTTCTCCTTATAGGGAAAACAGGTACTGAGGTTGCCTCAGCCAGCACATTTACACAACACACAGTTACAGAACATTCCAGATCTCTCTATCTCTCTGATTTATTAGGAGCATATGGTAGGGGCATGTTGAGCTCCTCAGATGGAGCTGGAAGAGCTGGTTGTGAATTCTGGCTTTCCCTAGCTGTGGGTCTAGTCATAAAGACCCTAAGGATAGAGCACAGGTTACAGCAGGACACAGAGACTTACAGTAAACAGAGATGGACAGACATGACAGAAACAACACTCAGTGGCCACCACACTCTTCCACATTCATAATTCAAATGACAGAAGGTCAATTCAGAGATTTGGCCTCTGGTATCGCTCAAGGGCACCAGTCTTACTGATGCTTCTAAACAGACACTTCCAAAGGGTCAGGGGCATCCCCCCCAACCGACCCTTGGACACTGGGTTCAACACCTGCATCCAACCTCTCCACATGTCCCCAGAAGGTGCCTTCCCTGACCTACCTCCAGAGGTGACCAAAACCTGGAATTAGATGGCTTTTTGCTGCCCAGTAAAGGTGCAGAGGTCGAGATTGGGGCGCCACAGATTCTTGGGGGAGGCTTCAGTCCTATAGCCCTGGAACTCCCAGATAGTGCCTCTCCCAAGAGTGAATCTTTCCTCTCACCTGCCTTTGACTCCACCTGATGAGTCTCCCACCAGCATTTGGGGTAGCTTCCTCTGGCAATCTTAGATGAGCCCCCATAATGTCATGGGGTGACTGCCTGCTAGGAACAGAAGCTTCAGATGCAAATACTAATAAAAAGCCAAGTTATTATTCTAGCTGGAGGGCCCCAGCTCTCTGGTCAAAAACCATGAGCCAGAAGCTCCAAAAGACAGGTTACATACATTATATACACATCTTGTTTAAGCAGAATGATAAAAAAGGGGGCCCTGTCTTGTCAATGATCTACCTAAGGAATGTAGCAGTCTCCTAGTGACTATTTACTCTGTTTGCTAAGGAAGGGAAGCAGGAGTGGATACTGAGGTTATCAGATGCCGGAACTGATGTTTTTTTTTTTAATTTCTTTTTTCCACTCATGCAAAGTTGATAAGTACCCCATTCCCCTCCCTCCCGCCTTCCATCCCTTCCTGGACCCTCTTGTTCCCTCCTTCCTTTTCCCCTTCCTTTCCCCTCCTCCCTCCCTTTTTCCCAGTGCCCCCTCCCTCCCATTCTGGAGCATCCTTCACTGTGCATGTCAAACTTCCCTTGAGTCCTCCTCTCTGATGAGGTGTAAGGACTCAGTAGCATTGCCTAGAGGTCTTTTTTGTGTTCCCCTTAAGTATAGGAACACTATTGTGGCTGTTAATCCCTTGCCTCTGAGGATCCTAGTGCCTGTGATCCATGCTAGACTTTGGCGGTTCAATGATATGTTGGTCATTGCACAGGTCATGCAAAGTCCTATTATGACTATGTCATGGTTTGAAATGTGTCCCCCACAGTCTCATGTGTTTAGCAAGGTCATGGCACCTTGAGAGGTGGAGCCTTGCTGGAGGAAGGCAGTCACAAGGGGTAGGCCTTGAGGTAGATAAGTCCCACCCTACCTCCAGAAGTCAGCCTTTGCAGCAAGCAGTCTGCAGCTCTCAGCTTCCAAGATGTCTGCGGTGACTTAGCTTCCTCCAGCTTTGGCCAGCCAGCCATGCTTCCTCTGCTTTGAGAGACTGTACCTTCCCTCTGGAACCGTAAGCTGAATAAACCTCCCTTTCTCCCTTAAGTTGATCGACTTTGAGTGTTCTCTCACAGCAATAATTAAGAGTAGCTGTTACAGACTACTTCGGCCCTAATTTGTATGGAGTATAGAAGAACTAATGTTTGTCTAGGGAAGAAGTCTTGGACTTTTATCTTTTGTGAGCTTTCTCACGACAACCTTTTATCTAGTCCAAGTGGAAGGAAGGGGCTAAGACAGGCTTTCTGCAGTATAGGCTTTTATTAATATTTTATTCTATTTCAGTGTAGGCGAACTGCAACAAAATTTGGTGCCAGAGAACCAGGGTGTTGTTGATACATCTATATGGACTTTGTGGAGTTTGAACTTTTTTTTTTTTGAGAAACATGGCAATGTTTGTCGATCTTGAGGTTATATGTTGTAAAAACCATTCAGTTTGTGGGTCGCTTGGAGGATAATGATGCTGAGAGAGTTGTGAATTGTTTGGGTCCAGATTGTGAGGAAGGGAATTAGGACTCTGGTGATGGAGAATTTAAAGATGATGGACTTGTTTGCATGATGGAAGAGAGCTGGATTGGCAGCCTTGCAACTTTGGATGAAGAAAGGATAGCATAGCAGCTGTTGCTATTGGACATATGAGTATCATTGAAGAAAACCTAGTGCTTTGCACTGGCATGGTAGAACACATTGGTACCACAATATGGAGATTTGGTACTTTGAAAACCCCAATTCCTTCAAGGGACACAAGCCTAAGCTGAAGCATTTTCCTGCCCTTCAAAAGTTTTGACTATCTAGAAAGAGGTAATTCTAGAGTCAGCAGGCAAAAGTTGGTACGGCTGTGACTGAGTGGACCAAGTTACTTTTCAACCTCATTACAGAATTTGTCAGCATTCCCCAGGTGTTACTGCTTTTGATGCAAAATTGAGGGGTTTGTGGGGAGTAGCTGAAGTCTGACACCACGTGGTGAAGTTTTTAGCTGCAGAGGCAAAACCAGAGTGTTGTTGGAGATGCTAGAACCAAGGGATGTGTGCTGAGGACAACTGCTAGTGGAGATTGAGCCTGGTTCAGAGAAACACTGCTTGTGCAACTCTGAGCTGCAAAGAGGACTGGGATTGCCCAGAATCTTTGAGTCACTGTTTCTACATGATGAACGACAAAAGATGGACATTGAACTACAGGATGAAGAATTTGATTTGATGGACTTTAGTCTTAATTTGATGTTTTCTCATTGTCACAATGCTTTATTTTGATGTTTTATCTATATTGAAGTATTTAACTTATTTTGACTCGATAGACTCCTATGGTTAAAAGATTTGGGACATTCTTTAAAAAGAGATTTTTCAGTTCCAACATTGTAATAACTGAACTTTAAAAAATTATTTACTTTGCATGTATGTGCTGTGTGTGTGCGTGTGTGTGCGTGTGTGTGCGTGTGTGTGTCCCCTCGTGGAAGACCAAGGCTGACTTCAGGAATCATCCTGGGTTGCTTCTACCTCCTTTTTGCTTTGTTCTCGCAGGCTCCCCCCACTAGGGCCAGAAATGCAGGCCGCTGCCATTCCTGCCTTCCTTTTGATGCGGGACCTGGGATCTGAACTCAGGACCTTTTGTTTTTGAAGTAGGGTCTTAACCCCTGAGCCATCTCTTCAGCACTGATAACTGAACTTTCATTTATTTTTATCTTTATTCCTGGCCCCTGCCCAGCAGTGCCACCCATTGTTGAGCCTCTACCTCCTTTGGCCTTCCCAACCACAGCCACCTTCAGGCCTGCTCTTCAATGAGGCCCAGTAACTGAACTTTGAATGTGTGTGTGTGTGTGTGTGTGTGTGTGTGTGTGTGTGTGTGTTTAACAGAGAGAGAGAGAGAGAGACAGACAGACAGAGACAGAGACAGACAGAGACAGAGAGCACTGTGTGTCCCTGTGGAGGCCCAAGGGTGACTTAGGGAATCATCCTGGATTGCTTCTACCTCCTTGCTTTGCTCTGGGATTTTCCAAGCTCCATCTACCAGGGCTGGAAGTGCAGGCTGCAGCTGTTTCCACCTGGCATGTTTATATGGAACCTGGGCTCTGAACTCAGGACATTCTGCTTTGTGAGGCATAGTTTTAACCCTTGAGCCATCTCTCCAGTCCTAGTAACTGAACCTTTCATAATTGATATTTTAAAATTGGATAATGAAAACTTTTGATTTTGGACTTTTAGAATTAGTAAAATTAAATGTATTTATATTATAAATTTAACACCTGTGGGGACAAGGATCGCAGGTTGCAGTTTAAAAGTGATATGTTTTTATGTCAAGTTGACAAGGAATGAAGTGTCATAGTTAGATACAGGTGTCAATTTGATGGTTGAGGGTTCAAGCTCCAGACACATTTGAGGATAATTAGTAGTGGAGTTAAGCCTAGAACTAACCTGCACAAGACTGTTGGGGAATTTCCAACCCAAGCTGGGTTGGACTCAACCCTGGACAGGTGAATAAAATACAGAAAGTTGGTTGAGAAAGTTGACATCCTTCTGTGTACTTGGTCAGATATGCAAGTCTGCCAAGTAAAGATCGTCTCTCTCTCTCTCAACCATTATGTGAATATGTGTGGCCAGTTCTCTTGGCCCTGGTGTTGGCGTGGGCTCTTCTGCCAAGCTGACAAGCAACTGTATCCAGACTTTCGTAAGAGAAAAATAAAATCCTTTCTTCCCTTAAGCCGTTTGATGGTGATTTTATCAGCAACTATGCAGAGTAACTGCTTCAGAAGCCTTCTGATGCTTTTCTCAGATGTAAGATTTCCATCAGCCACAGGATACCTGTCCTACATATGACTTTCCACCAGGTGGCACTTCACACATTACTGTACCTCTCTTAAATAAAAAGAAAATCTAATAGTTAAAATTTTATCTTGAAAAGAAAGGTATAGGGGCTGGAGAGGTGGCTCAGGGGTTAAGCCTGTGCCTTGCAGGCGGAAGGTCCTGAGTTCGGATCCTAGACACCGGGCAGAAGCTGGGGCAGCCTGCGTTTCTGGTCCTGGTAGGGCTGAGCCTGTGAATCCCGGAGCAGAGTAAACGAGGAGATGGAGGCGGTCCATGGTGGTTCCCGAATTCATCCGTGGTTTTACACACACACATACATACACGCATACATACATGCATACACGCACAATTGAATAAATAATAATAATAAAAAAAGAAAGGTATAACCCAGATGATCTCTCATTTGACTGTGTCTTTCTGACTTTAGATGTTCAGAAGGGCTTAGCTATATCCACAGTAAACTACATGCAACATATAACTTGATCACTAGTCTAAAATGAGCTTTCAGAACAATAACATCAAGAAAACACAAAAGATGAAGCCCAGTTACTTGCTTTTTTTTTTTTTAATTTCAGCTTATACAAACTTATTAGGTACACCAGTTCCCTCCCTCCCTCCTCCTCCCCCCATACCCCTTGCTTCCCCTCCCCACCCCTCTCCCTCCCCATCCCCCAGTGCCTCCCACCCCAATTTCCAGAGAGTCCTTTCTTGTGCATGTCTGATTTTCCTCTGGGCCCTCCTCTCCGATGACATAAGGGACCCAGTGGCCTTTCCCTGAACCCTTTCCCGTGTTCCCCTTAGGTATAGGAACATTGCTGTGGTTGCCAATCCTTTGCCTCCAAGGATCTTGGTGCCTTTAGCAGATGCTAGACTTTGTGAGGTCAACAGTGTGTTGGACAATGCGCAGGGCATGCAAAGTCCAATTATGACTGCTTCAGCCCTAACTAGTATAGAGTATCTTACATATCATTGCTCCTCCCATCCTTTTACTCTTACACTCTTACCGCCCCCTCTTCCGCAAATTTCCCTGAGCTTCAAGATGGGGAGAGACTAAGCTGGCCTAGTTCTAGGTGGTTGATATAGAGTCTCTAAAGTTCTGGATTGTGGTTTGTTGATTTTCTTTTGCAGTTTTGCTGCTCCTGCAATGCCCTTCACTCCATCCTGGTGGGCATTGTATGTTACCCCCTGGCCAGAGACAAAAAGCTGTTAGAGTCTTGTGATAAAAGCACATTCAAAGGTAGATGTAATAAAAGTGGGAAACCACAGTAAGGGAGGGGTCTATCACCCATTTGCAAAATGGTTACTTTTTATCTGCCAGACTATATGCCCTCCTCTTCTGGTGAGATCACACCCCCTCAGTAGTAAATGATCAGGAACAAAAGTCTGTGAACTTAATCAGATGTCTCATTACTTATTTGGATCCTTGGTGGAGGCCTATTTTCCCTGCTGTAACATGGTCCCTTCTCTCCTTGTTTCTGGTGTGGCCCTCCTACCCCATCCCTCCTGTTCATAATCCTTGGAATTACTGTCTCTAGGTGGGCTGGGTGGGTTTGGTACTAGGAGCCACCTATTAGGGAGTACATACGGCGCTTAATTTTCTGGGTCTGGGATACTTCACTTAATATAATTGTTTCTAATGACATCCATTTCCCGGCAAATTCCAGTAATTCATCATTTTTGATGGCTGAGTAGTACTCCATTGTATAGATGTACCACAGTTTCCTAATCCACTCGTCAACTGTTGGACATTTGGGCTGATTCCATGACTTTGCTATTGTAAACAGTGCTGCTATGAACATGGTCGTGCTTGTGCTATTGAGGTGAACCTCTGCTGTATGGGGGGTTATTCCCAAAAGTGGAATAGCAGGGTCATATGGCATTTCAATCTTTAATTTCTTTAAGAATCTCCAGACAGCTCGCCAGAGTGGCTGTATGAGCCTGCATTCCCACCAACAATGTAGGAGAGTTCCCCTCTCTCCACATCCTCTCCAACATTTGTTGTTGTTTGTATTGTGGATTTTTGCCATCCTGACCGGGGTGAGATGACATCTCAGGGAAATTTTGATTTGCATTTCCCTGATGGCTAAGGAACTGAAGCATTTTTTCAGATATTTGTTAGACATTTTAATTTCATCCCTGGTAAAGTTTCTTTTAAGTTCCAGGGCCCATTTTTTAATTGGGCCATTGGTTTCCTTGGTGTTTAGTTTTCTAAGTTCTTTGTGCACTCTGGACAGTAGAGCTCTATCAGATATGTGGTTAGTGAAGATTTTCTCCCATTCTGTGGGTTGCCTTTGAGCTCCTGTTACAATCTCTTTATCTGAACAGAAGCTCTTTAATTTCACAAGATCCCAACTGTTGAGAGTTGGTAGCAGTGACTGTGCCATTGGATGTCTGTTTAGGAAATGTTGGCCTAGCCCAATCAGCTCGAGGGATTTCCCTATCCTTTCAACTATGGTTTTTATAGTCTCTGGCCTTATATCAAGGTCCTTGATCCATTTGGAATTAAGTCTTTACATGGTGACAAGTACGGGTCCAGCTTTAATCTTCTGCATGTGGAGATCCAGTTTTGCCAGCACCATTTGTTGAAGATGCTGTTCTTTTTCCATTGGATTCTTTGGGCCCCTTTGTCAAAGACCAAATGGCTGTAACTTTGTGGGCTTATATCTGGGTCTTCAATCCTTATCCATTGATCTGTGTGTCTATTTTGGAGCCAGTACCAGGCTGTCTTTATAACTATGGATTTGTAGTATAGACTAAGGTTTGGTATGGCAATACCTCCAGCTGTGTTTTTGTTACTCAGGATTGTTTTTGCTATCCTGGGTCTTTTGTGCCTCCATATGAACTTTGAGATTGTTTGGTCAACTTCTTTGAAGAATTGCTTTGGGATTTTGATTGGTATAGCATTGAACCTGTATATTGCCTTTGGTAGGATGGTCATTTTCACGATGTTGATTCTGCCAATCCAGGAACAAGGGAGGTCTTTCCACCTTCTGGTGTCTTCTGCTATTTCTTTCTTTAGGGTTTTAAAGTTTTCATTGTAAAGGTCTTTTACCTCCTTGGTTAGGTTTATACCAAGGTATTTCATTTTTTTAGGGGCTATAGTAAATGGTATTGTTTCTCTCAAGGCTTTTTCACTTCTTTCATTCTGGGCATATAGGAAGGTCTCTGATTTTTGCACATTTATTTTGTATCCTGCCACCCTGCTGAACTTCTCAATTAATTCCAGGAGCTTCCTGGTGGAGTTTTTGGGATCCCTCAGGTATAAGATCATGTCATCTGCAAATAGGGATAGCTTGACTTCTTCCTTGCCGATTTGAATCCCTCTTATGTCCCTTTCTTGTCTTATGGATTCAGCTAAGACTTCAAGTACAATATTGAATAGAAGTGGTGAGAGTGGACAGCCTTGTCTAGTTCCTGATCAAAGTGGGAATGCTTCCAATTGTTCCCCATTGAGCATAATCCTTGCTGTGGGCTTGTTGTATATAGCTTTTACTATATTGATAAAGGTTCCTTCCATTCCTACTGTCTCTAGCGTTTTGATCATAAAAGGCTGTTGGATCTTGTCAAAAGCTTTTTCTGCATCTATCGAGAGTATCATGTGGTCTTGGACTTTGGACTGGTTTACATGATGAATTACATTTATTGATTTGCATATGTTGAACCAACCTTGTGTGCCGGGGATGAAGCCTACTTGGTCCCCGTGAATGATTTTTTTAATATGTTTTTGAATCCGATTTGCTAAGACTTTGTTGAGAATCTTTGCGTCTGTGTTCATCAGAGAGATCGGCCTATAGTTTTCTTTTTTAAGTGAATCTTTATTAGGTTTTGGGATTAAAATGATATTAGCTTCATAGAAGGAATTTGGTAGTGTTCCTTCCTTTGCTATTTGATGGAACAGTTTAAGGAGTATTGGTGTTATTAACTCCTTAAATGTCTGGTAGAACTCTGTGCTGAATCCATCTGGTCCAGGACATTTTTTGGTGGGAAGATTCGAGATTATTTCCTCAATTTCCTTATATGTTATAGGACTATTTAAATAATTCACAACTTCCTGATTCAATTTCGGTAAGTTGTGTTTACTTAGAAATTCATCCATCTCTTTTATGTTGTCAAACTTCACAGAGTATAAGTTTTTGAAATATGATGTTATAATTCTCTGGATTTCTTGGGTATCAGTAGTGATTACTCCATGTTCATTTCTAATTTTGTTAATTTGGGTTTTCTCTCTCTTGCTTTTGGTTAATTTAGCTAGGGGTGTATCAATCTTATTGATTTTTTCGAAGAACCAGCTTTTTGACTGGTTGATTTTTTCTTAATCTCGATTTCAGATATTTCTCCCCTTATTTTGCTAATCTCCTCTCTTCTACTACTTTTGGGATCAGATTGCTCTAGTTTCTCTAAAGCTTTAAGCTGCATTGTTAAGTTGTTTATTTCTGATGTTTCCATTTTTTTGATGTAGGCATTAAGAGCTATGAACTTACCTCTTAGAACAGCTTTCATTGTGTCCCAGAGATTTTGGTAAGTTGTATTTTCATTATCATTCATTTTCAGGAAATCTTGAATTTCCTTTTTAATTTCTTCCTGAATCCAGTTCTCATTCAGCATCATAGTGTTAAGTTTCCAGGAGTTAGTGTATTTTCTCTTGTTTGATGTGTTGTGGATGTCCAGCTTTAGGCCGTGGTGGTCTGATAGGGCACAGGTTCGAATTTCAACTTTCTTGTATATGTGTAGATTCATTTTGTGGCCCAATATGTGATCTATTTTGGAGAAAGTTCTGTGTGCTGCTGAGAAAAATGTGTATTCTTTGGTGCGTGGGTGAAAAGTTCGATAGAGATCTGTAAGGTCCATTTCTTTCAGGGTTTGATTAAGTTCCAGAGTGTCTCTGTTAAGCTTTTGACCTGTTGATCTATCGCATGTTGAGAGGGCGGTGTTGAAGTCCCCAAGAATTATCGTTTGGGGGTTGATTTCTTGCTTTAGACTCTGTAGGGTTTTCTTAACGAATGTGGAGGGGCCCGTATTGGGTGCATATATGTTCAGTATTGTGAAGTCTTCCTGGTGAATTGTACCTGTGACTAAAATGTAGTATCCATCTGTGTCTCTTATAATTTTCTTTGGTTTGAAGTCCACTTTGTCTGATAGCATAATGGCTACCCCTGCCTGTTTTCTGCTTCCATTTGCTTGTAGAATTGTTGACCAGCCTTTTATTTTTAGAGCGTGCCTATCTTTTGTGGTGAGATGGGTTTCCTGCAGGCAGCAGATTGAGGGATTGTGATTTTTAATCCAAGTTTGTAATCTGTGTCTCTTGATTGGTGAATTAATTCCATTAACATTTAGTGTTATAATGAGAAACTATTGTTAATTCCAGACATTTATTATGTTTAGTAGTTTTTATAAGTATATTGCTTCGCTTTTAATGGTGTTATATTTGCCTTCTGTTCTCCTGGATATGCCTGTTTTTTTCTTCATGCTTGAGTATCATTTCTAGCATTTTTTGAAGGCCTGGTTTGGTGGACATGTATCCCTTAAAGTTGTCTTTGTGCTGGAAAATTTTTCTTTCTCCCTCGATCATGACTGATAGTTTTGCAGGGTAAATCAGCCTGGGTTGACATTTTTGCTCATTCAATACTTGAAGTATGTCTCTCCAAGCTCTTCTTGCTTTTACTGTTTCGACTGAGAAGTCATTTGTTATTTTAATAGGTTTACCTTTAAAAGTGACTTGTTTTTTCTCCCTTGAAGCTCTCAGCACCAGTTCTTTATCTTGAATGTGGAGTGTTTTAACTATTATTTGCCATGGCGTGCTTCTATTTTGGTCGTATCTGTTTGGGGTGCAGAATGCCTCTTGTATATGGATGGGCCTCTCTTTTTTTAGATGAGGAAAGTTTTCCTTGATGATCGTTTGAAAAATTTCCTCAGGGGTGGTATTTTGAGATTCTTGCTCTGGTATTCCATGAATACGCATGTTAGGCTTTTTCAGGGTGTCCCATATCTCTTGGATATTTCTCTCAAGTATCTTTTTGGCTTTAACAACCTCTTCCATTGAGCTGGTTAGTACTCTCACTTTATCTTCAAGGTCTGAAATTCTGTTTTCTGCTTCGTTAGTTCTGTTGATACAACTCTCTGTGGCGTTCTGGGTTGAAGATAACTTGTCTTTTAGCTCAGTTTTAAACTCTGCTTGAGTTTGTTTTAACTGTTCTATGCCACTTTTTGTTTCTTGCACTGTTTTTCTCAACTCCTCCAGATGTCTGTTGTGTTCCTCTTCAAAGCGATTGATTCGATTATGTAATTCCTCCCGGATTTCCTCTTTCATAGTATTGAACATGGTAATGATCATATTTTGAAAGTCTTTATCCTGGGTGAGGCTTTCTTGGCCTTTTTCCGCGGGTTTGTTCTGGTTGGAGTCTAACATTATGGGATTAATTTCTTCAGTGGGAAATTTGTTTACTTGAGTGTTGCTTCTCATGGATTTGCACTTTGACTTTGGCATTGTCATTTTAACTCTTAAGATCTCTCAATTTCACTAAACTGAATTATTTGGCCTGGGGTTCTGGTGGGCGGGCGCGGGCGGAGACTTACCTAGGTCGCGGGGTGAGGCCCGGCTGGACCGCGGACGCGTCCCGACCAGGGGAGCGGGGTGGGGTGTAAAGGGAGGATGGGGGCGTCGGCGTGGGGCTATTTAACCCGAGGGCAGCTGGGGCGGGGCCCGGGCGCAGGGGGAGGTCCTCCTCGTCCCTCGGGGCCGCGCGCGCGGCTCCCCCAGTTACTTGCTTATACATGCATATTTTTGACAATAGGGGGGAAACCTTTTACAGATGTTATAAAGAAAAGGCAAATAAATAATCTTGTACAAGAAATTCAACACTTTGTACAGTGTCTCCCTTTACTCTTATCATTGCACAAACTTGACCATTACCATCAGGATCTGCTTGCCTGGTCATCCCTCTGACTTCTTCATGTGTTAACTTCTCTCTCAATTTTGTCATCCCACAATGACACAGTGCCATACTGATATGGCATTGCTATCCTTCTCAAACACACCCAGAATGCTCCTCTAATTCTTCTATCTCTCATTCTCCCCTCCTTCCTCCCTCTCTCCTCCCTCCCTCCCTCTCCCTTTCCTCCCTTCCTCCCTGCCTTCCTGCCTTCCTTCCTTCTTCTCTCTTGCTCCCTCTTCTCTTTTTATTTCAACATATTTTATCCTTTCACACTTTCATATATAAAAACAATGAATTGACACTCCCCAACTACCTAATCCCATCCCCTTTCTGTCCCACTTCATACTTCCTCCTTTCTAGACATCTCCTTTCTACTATTTTGTCTTTTTTCTGCATGTGTGACTCACTGGTCTCTCTCTCTCTCTCTCTCTCTCTCTCTCTCTCTCTCTCTCTCTCTCTCTCTCAGTCTCTCTCTCTCTCTTCCCATGTAGGCTAGGCATATAATCCCAACACTTATGAAATGAAGGCAGGGAGATCAGGAGTTCAAAGCCTGTTTCTATTTAAAAACTGCTTAAGTATTTTGAGGGAGAGAAAGGAAAGAGAGAGAACATGTGTCATGGACCTTGGGTGGAGGTCAAAGGACAACTTTGGAAATGAATTCTCTTCTTCCATCATGATGCGAGATTCTGGGTGACTGACTTTAGACTCTAGGTTTGCAAGTCGGCACTTTCTGGCTAAGCTACTCACTGGCCCAGCATTTTCAACTATATATAACCCATCCTGGGCTAAATGAGACCCTGTTTCAAAGAGGGGACGGGAGGGGAGGGGAGGGGAGGGGAGGGGAGGGGAGAAGAAAACCAGGCCAGTGAAATAGCTCAGCAGGTAAAGGCCCTTGCTACCACCTTGTCTGAGGATCTCAGTTTGAGTCCAGGAGCCTACGTGATAGGAGAGAACTAAATCCCCTAGGTTGCTATGATCTTCATGTGTGTTGTAGCATGCCGCACAAACTCACAATAAATGTAAAAAACAAAACAAAAAAAAAAAAAAAAAAAAAAAACCAGCAGAATGGAAAAAAGAAACCAGGGGGGTGGAGCAAAATGAAAAAAAGGGGAAGAAATATCTCAAACGAATATACTCATCCTTCTCCTTAAGATACAGGAAAAAGGGCTGATGAGATAGTCCAATGGGTAATATCCTGCTCATAAAACCTAGCGACCTAAGTTTGATCCTCAGGAGACCATATGGTGGAAGGGGAGACCTGACTTCTGATGGTTGTTCTCTGATCTCCACCAGTGCACCAACCTCAACCACAGCGCGGTTAAGCCTGCCCCCTCTCTCAAATAAATATTTTTAATTTTTTTTGCACACACATGTGTGCGTGCGTGCATGCGTGTGTGTGTGTGTGTGTGTGTGTGTGTGTGTGTGTGTGTGTGTGTGTGTATGTATGTGTGAGGGCACTGTGTGTGCCTGTGGAAGTC
Organism: Typhlomys cinereus; assembly: GCA_023101885.1. NCBI lineage: Eukaryota > Metazoa > Chordata > Mammalia > Rodentia > Platacanthomyidae > Typhlomys > Typhlomys cinereus. The sequence continues at coordinate 176,260 of JALPQD010000134.1, read as the reverse complement.
CAAGGGTGACTTCAGAATCCCCCTGAATTACTTCTACCTCCTATTTGCTTTGCTCTGGAGTTTCCCAGGCTCTGCCTTCCAGGAGCAATACAGGCCACTGCCATTTCTGCCTGGTGTTTTTATGTGTAAACCAGGATCCAAACTCAGGACCCTCTTCTTTTGATGCAGAGGCTTAACCCTTGAGCTGTATCTCTGGCCCACATTTTTATTTTAAAAGAGAAAGATGGGGGAGGGGTGTGAGGAAGGAAGTCAGAAAAATCTAAGGCAAGCAGAAGGAAAGGAATAATAAAAATTGGAGTGAAAAAAGTAATGAGACTAGGGAAAAAAATCAACCCAGAATGTAGCTTAGTGGTAGAACACTTACCTTACATGCATGAAGCCCTGGGTCTCAACCCTAGCAGAATACACAAAGAAAAAAAAAAAGGGTAAGGGACTTGCAGAGATATTTCTCCAGCAAGCATATGAGAAGATGCTCAATATTATTTGTCATTACAAATATAAATCTAGGACTGGGGCCATAGTTCAGTGGTAGCATACCTATCCACCGTAATCAGATTTGCGTTTTGGCATCTGTTAGGGTCTCACGGTGTGGCTAGGCTGGCCTGGAGCACTCCATTCTCCTGCTTTAGTCCTTGGGTTAGTCAGGGTTCTCTGAAGAAACAGATCCTATAGAATGTAAAAAATATATAAATAAGTTTATTAAAATAACTCGCAATAAAAAATAGTGTCCTTCAAAGTAGCCACCTGAAGCTGCCTCGTTCTTGACTATAATGTTCCACAAAGCCAAAAGATCCTCAGAAGGTCTCAAGCCTTTGTTCCTCCAGAGGGTCAAAGATGCTGGGTTCTGATGTCGGTGAAGAGCAGCTGGGTTCCAACGTCAGGGATGAACAGTGAACAGCAGCAAGGCCTAGAGACCAGACTCCAAAGGCCGTGGGAACAGCAACAATGTGGTAGAAAAATGAAGCTCCAAATCAGCCAAGGACAGAGGCAGCAGCAGCAACACAGAAGGCCATGATGCTCTAAAAGTGAATGATGCTGGCAGAGTTGACTCCACAGCAAGTCGACACTAAGTCCCTCCTCCTTGCACTTCCTATTTTCTGGTCCACCACTGGAAAGTACCACCCACTATGGGCTGGGTTCTCCACAGAAATCAATCAAGTACCTGCAGACTTGTTCAGGGGTCATTCCGACCATTAACTTTCCACAGCTGCCCCCCAAACAGTCTGCAACTGTCAAGTTGACACCAAAATGCAACCATAACAGTCTTGAATGTTGGAATTATGGATATTCATATCTGTTTGTCTACTTTAAAATAAATATGTAAGTATATACATTTATAGGGATAGTAAAACATGAGTATTAAGTGTGTGGGTGCACATCTGTATGCATTTATGCTGAGGTCAGAGGTCAATCGTGTTGGTCAACCCCAGCTGTCCCCCTGGGGTTTTTTGAGACAAGGTCTCTCATTGGGACCTGGCCTCCACTGATTAGGCTAGGTTGCCTGGACAGGGAGCCCCAGTGATTTGCCTGTTGTTGCAGTCCATCTGCATGGTTGCTGATAAATGACCATTAAATGACTTAAGGGAACAAGGGGTTTATTCTCTTACGATTTCTGGTTACAGTTCTTAGTCCAGCTTGACAGGAGAGCATACACCAACACCAGGGCCAAGGAAACTGGCCACATCATCACCATGTAACAGCTGAGAGATGGACAATTCTTACTTGTGCCAGACCAGCATGTCTGGCCAAGTGAACAGAAGGATGCCAACTCTCTCAACCAGCTCTCTGGGATTTATCCAGAGCCTAATCCCACCCACCATGGGCTGGGTCTTCCTCAGCAGCTAGATAATCTCCTTCAGGTTTGCTCTGGGCTTAACCATCAACTCTCTACAACTGTGCCCAGAGCTCAAACCCTCAACAGTCAAGTTGACACTTGTGCTTAACTATGACAACAGTCTTATACCACCACACTTTATATGGGTTCTGGGGCACTTTACTGACTGGGCTATCTCCCTAGCCAAAATGAAATAAAATAAAAAACACACGTGCATTTAAAATTTTTCTGATGATGCATTTAAAATGTTGCTGATTGTTGTTATATTTCCTTTTTAATTTTTAAAATTTATCCTCACACATGTCTGTTTGTGTGTGCATGTGCACATGTGTGCATACTTGTGTGGCACAATATGTGTGTAGTCAGAAGACAACTTGAAGGCCTTGTTTTTTCTTATCACATGGGAACCAAACTCAGGTCATCAGACTTGGTGATAAGCACCTTTTTACCTGCTGAACCATCTCTCTGTCCCCTCACTGTTGTGTGTGCGTATATGTGTGTAGGTCAGAGGTTGACATTGGATGTCTTCCTCTATTGCTCTCTGTAACAGTCTCGGGGGCCCATGGAGACCCTTGGGGCGGGGATAAGCTGGCGCGGAGTCAAAGACACAGACTCCGGGAGTCAGGTGAGTGGCAACAGCAGGCTCTCAGGCTTGCAGGCTGGCTCGTTTATTACAAGTATGGGGCAGCCTATATACCCCACCCAACATCCCATAAGTCGCAGCGTGAGGTTTGCCGAGTCTTCCTGACCGGATTGGTCCTCTCAGTCAGGCAGCTTGACGTCAGCACCAGGCGCGGCAGCAGGTGTAGCTTGGGGAAGTTTCATTCGCGCATGCAGCCCATTCAGATCATCCCTGAATGGCATGCTCCCCAGGTGGAGGTATTGTAAGTAATGGTTGATCAGAGACCTTAATACAGGCCTGCCTGGTCCGTTTCTCCTACAGCTCTCTACCCTTTCTTGAGCCGGGGCATCTCAATGTACCTGAACTCACTGATTCAGCTGTACTGACTGACCAGGAGCTCTTGGGATCCACCTGTCTTTGTCCTACAAGCCCCTGCACTACGGTTGCAGATGTGCGCTACTTCACCCAACCTTTCATATGTGTGCTGGAGATCTCTCAGCTCAGGTTCTCACAGCAAGCACTTTACCCACTGAGCCATCTTCCCAATGTCTACCACACTTTTCCTTGCATGGCAATGTACATGCCTGCTTCTCTCTCTCCCTCCATGCCCTTGGATTCCTTTTCATATTTAGCTGTTTCCTCTCCAGTCTTTTCAATCTATCTTGATGCTTCCTTAAACCCCTGCCCCATGCGGCTCAGTGACCTACATTTTGTTATAGAATCTACCCTACTCTCTCAAGTGAGTTTCATGCCCGTAAATTTCTTTGAGGCTCGAGGAGTCTTTTTCCTCCAGTACCTCAGGCATGCTAGGCAGTTGCACTTTCACTGAGCCACACCACCAGGCCTGGGATTGGATTAATTCTGAGATCAACGCATAATCATCACCTTTGCTTAACCTCCAACCCTAGAAGGTCAGGGTGTCTATCTTCTTTATTTACTCTTAACCTCTATTATAAACAAAGTGATTGAGAAAAAGATGTTGTTCAAATAATATCATTAAATGGAGAGATGCCTCAGGGGTTAAAACTCTGCCTCAAAAACAGAAGGTCCTGAGTTCAGATTCCAGGTCCCACATAAGAATGCCAGGTGGAAAGGCATTCTTCTGATCTTCTGGTCCTGGTGAGTGAAATCCCACATCGAAAACAAAAGGAGGTAGAAGCAATCCAGGATGATTCCCGAACTCACCCTTGGCCCTCCACAGGGACACACAGTGCCCTCTGATACACACGCACATGCAAAATAAAGTTTTTAATTTTTTAAATATTTATTTTGTGTGTGTGTGTGTGTGTGTGTGTGTGTGTGTGTATCAGAGGATCCTGTGTGTGTGTGACTTGGGGAATCCTGGATTGCTTCTACCTCCTTCTTGCTTCTCTCTGGAATTTCCCAGGCTCTGCCCACCAGGGCTGGAAGGAAGTGTAGGCTGCTGCCTTTTCCAACTGGGACCTGGGATTCAAACTCAGGACCTTCTGTTCACAAGACAAGAATTTTAACCCCTGAACCATCTCTCCAGTTCCAAAATAAAAGTTGTTTTTTTTTTTTTTAAAAAGAATATCATTAAATGGATTAATGAATGGGAATAAAAAATACTTTCATCTGTTTCCTTTTATCAACCCAAATTCTACTTTAAGAAATAAAAAACTAATCATTTGGTCTATCTTCTCTACCTCATGTCTTCCATTTCCCTGAAATCCACCATATACCCACAACCTCAGGAATGTTAATAAAGTGATTTTCCCATTCTCCAATCCTTGATATTACTCTTTTATGTACAGAATACAATTATCTCCCCTTTTAAGGTCCTATTGTCTTAATTGCTTTCTACATGTCAAACACTAGGCTAGTCACTGAGGAGATTCCAAACTAATTTCAACAAGGTGTGACCAACTCTATTTTAGAGTCAGTGAGGACATGGGTTTTAGTTTTTTGTCCTCTGTAAGTTCCCAAGCTCATTCAAGTGCAACATCCAATTCAGTGGTCACTGGTCATATTTCAAACATTTGCCAGCCACAAGATAGTATCTATCATTAGTACTGTACAGCATACTACAGGACATTTCCATCACCTGTGGAAGTGGAGGTCACCTGTAAGTACTTCAGAGAGCACAGAACACTCTCAAATGGTCAAGGACCATTCCTCTTACATACATCCTATACTATTGGCTACCAATCCCCAACTTTTGCCCCACAACATCTGAGTCCATGCATATTTTAAACTAGTACTGACTTCGAAAGGATAATACAATGAAGTACTTTTAAAAAAATTTTTATTCAATTGTGTGTGTGTGTCTGTAGAGCCACGGGCGAATTAGGGAACCACCATGGACCGCCTCCCCCTCCTCCTTGTTTACTCTGCCCCGGGATTCACAGGCTCCGCCCTACCAGGACCAGAAACGCAGGCCGCCCCCGCTTCCACCTGGCGTGTATACGTGTGGTCTAGGATCGGAACTCAGAACCTTAGGCCTGCAAGGCAGAGGCTTAACTCCTGAGCCACCTGTCCAGCCCCTACAGTGAAGTACTTTTTAAACTATTGAGTGATACAGAAATATAATAAGTTCAGGTCTTGCCTTTGTGACTTCAAGCAAATTCTCTTGTGTATAATTTGTAGCGCTGGGTTCTGTCATCTCAAGGTCAAAAATTCAGATAATACTTACCTTGAAGCTTTTAACCCAGGGCCCCACATTTTCTCTGTCTGCCATTTTCCTTAAAAAAGAAGCATACGAGATATTGAAAAAAACAAGTAAATATTTATTTTGAGACTTGGGAACTACAGAAACCCTAAGTAATGGGAATCAGATCCTCAACGCAGTCTTCTGGAAAATTGGAAGCACCACCCTCTGCTTAGGCACGATGCTTTCCCAGTTTAGCAATCAATTCTTTCGCTGGATTGAAGACGCCATTGGTCTGCTGGTCACAGACATAGCAGCGTGAAGTGGTGCGGAAATGCCGCAATGCACAGCTCTCGCAGAAATAATGCCTGCACTTGGTGACAACTGGGCTTTGGAAGGTCTGGCGACAGATGAAACACTTGAATAGTATTTTTTCATTGCTTCCTATTTCATAGTTTTCGTCCTCATAGATACCATAGCGACCCTCATCAAGCTCACGTTCGATCCGCCAGGGGTGCTTATAATCGGACGGATCATGGAGGAATTTGCAGCTGTCTCCGAAGCCGCAGAAACCAGACTCCTTGTAGTCCTTACAGATGTTGGGCTGGTAATCCCAGCGCATGGTAGCCCATAGATGCTCGGGCGCTCGGATGGGGCCCTTTTTCACCATCCCAGAGGAGGCATTGCCCATGGCGGTATCCTTGGGCTTTATGTACTTTTGGTAATTATTGATTCCCCGATAGATCTTGTCATCCTCCTTGCCTTTCAACTCCTCCTGGATCTTCTGGCTGCGCTCAAAGATGGCTTGTGCGTCCCGCTCCATCTCCGTGTCCAGCTCGTAGACAGCCGTCACCCCCATGTCCTCGGGCCCCACAGGCTTTGCCGAGCGGGTGGACTGGTAGACCACGCCGAGACTCTCCGGCTCCCCCTCCTCCTCGCTGCTCAGGCCGCCGTAGTTCGCTTCTGTTTACCACAGCCACGCGTCTTCTGGATCATCGGAGTGTGCGTCGCCCGCCTCTCCTCCGGTCGCACCACGGTGCTGTTTGTCCTCGTCGCTGCTACCGCTGCTTTCTCCGGACTCCGCGTCGCAGGCCCGGCACTTTCGGCGACCGGCGGCCCCTTTCCGCCCAAGCTTTTTGAAGCGGAAGGCGCACACCTGGTCTGCGGACGCCCCTGGGGAAATCTGTTCAGACATCTTACCTTACTGAGCTCGGAAACTGCAGCAGCAGGTTGGGTCGCCGGGGCCTCTCCGCGCCACCGCTCTGCGCGCGCTGAAAAATTGCAAGAGCGCGAACTCCAGATTCAGCTATTTCTGAGCCCTGGCGGACGCCGTCGCTTCCTCCGCCCCGCCCCTCTCTTGGGCTGCCGCGGGGCTTATTGGGAAGGGAGCGGGGGCCGGTCACCTTTGAGGAGCGTGAGAGTCGGGTTGGTGGTCTGTTTGGCTGAGCAGAGATGTGGTTCGAGATTCTTCCCGGACTCGCCGTCATGGGCGTGTGCCTGGTCTTCCCCGGAGTGGCCACTGCTTACATCCATCGTTTCTCCAACGGGGGCAAGGTGAGGAGGCCTATTCGGCCCCGGGCGGTCTGTACGGGCGGCGTTTCCCCAAGGCCGTTTGTCGAGGTTAGGAAGTAGATGGCCTGCAAAGACGCGGGGGCCTTCCTCACTTTGCTTTAGCGAGAAGTGGCAGGTTTGGGGCTGGGGACGAGTGCATTCGGTTTCAGAAACTTGACAAGTCATTGAAACTCCTAGGCTGCGCAGAGATGTGAGTCGTCTCCGAATCATTTCTTCTGATCCCTGGGCTTGTCGACTTGGGTTTTGAGTTTTTACAACTCCGTAGCTTCCATGTTCTTAATTTTCACCCTCTCCCTTTTTAAATTTCCCACTTTGTTTTGCAAGCCTTTAAGAAATCAGGATTTTCATTTCCCTCTTTTTACGCCTTCATAACTTCAATAGAGCTAAACTAGAAATTGATCTGCTTTTTGCTTTTGTGATTGCCCTTCAGGTGGGATGTACCCTTATTGTGTCTTAGGGGCACCATACAACAACTGGGCATGTCTTTCTCCCCCCCCCCCCTCTTTTTACACTGAGTGTCACTCTGTAACACTGGGTGGAATAGGACTCACTATATAGACCAGGATTTTCCTTGAACTTCTGATCCTCCTGTCTTTGCCTCCCACGTGCTAGTATTATGGGAGCAATCCATCATATTTCTTGAGGAAAAACAAATGGCTGGAAGTCGGCCTACATTGCATAGCGATTTGCAGGGAGCCAGGACTACAGTGAGACCCAGTATCAGGAGACCAAAATAAATGCCCTCCCCCTTTTTAAAGAAGTGTTCCTATGCTTAAGGGGAACACGGGAAAGGGTTCAGGGAAATGCCACTGGGTCCTTGTACGTCATCATTGAGGAGGACCCAGAGGAGAGTCAGGAATACACAATAAAGGACTCTCTGGGAATTGGGGGGGAGGCACTGGGGGATGAGGAGGGAGGGGTGAGGGGAGGGGGAGCAGGGGGTTCAGGGGGAGGAGGAGGGAGGGAGGGAACTGGTCTATCTAGTAAGTTTGTATGAGTGGAAATAAAAAAAAAGAAGAAGAAAAAAATATGGTGTTGTCAGTAGGAAAAAAAAAAAGAAAGGCTGAGAAGTGAATTACCACTTAATCCCAAGTTTTTTTTCTAGTCAATAATCTTTTTTTTATTTACTTACTTTTTTCCCCCAGTCATACAAGCTCAATAGGTACTCTGGACCTCTCCCTCCCTGCACCCTTCCTCAGTCCCCCTTGCACCCTCTCCCCCCTTTTCCCCTTCCTTTCACCCCCCTTCCTCCCCTTCTCCCAGTGCTTCCCCCCCCCATTCCCCCAAGCATCCTTTTGTGTGAATGCCAAACTTCCCACTGAGTCCTCCACTCTAGTGAGGTGTAAGGACTCAGTGGCATAGCCCAGAGCCCTTTCTTGGGCTCCCCTTCAGTATGGGAACACTACTTAATCTCAAATTTTAGTGGACAGATTTTATTCAGGAGATTCTGTCTTTGTATTGTTTATTAGCTTTCATTTCAGGCATGACTCCATTTTTTAAAACTGCATTATCTTTTATTTGAAGGAGAAAAGAGTTGCTTCATACCACTATCAGTGGAGTTTGATGGAGCGAGATAGACGTATCTCTGGGGTCAATCGTTACTACGTGTCCAAGGTAAGATTTTGGATGTTAGCCATCTGCAGGATTGTGGTGGGTTGTGGTACTGCCTTGCCTAAGGTCATACAATGTCTATTTAATTTGCATTTTTTCATTTACTGGAGAGGTGTCCAGCCTTTTATACATATACTGATCCTTACGTGTGTGTGTGTGTGTGTGTGTGTGTGTGTGTGTGTGTGTGTGTGCACATGTGCATTTGCCCCTGCATGTGTATGTAGAGGCCAGAGGTTCATATCAGGTGCTTCCAGTATGGCACTGTACCTTGTTGGAACAGGGTCTCTCACTGAACCTGGAACTTACAATTTTAACTAGACTGGTCAGCAAACCCTCAGGATCTGTCTCTGTTCCCCCTGACACCCCACTGGTGGGTTGCAGACATGTGCCACTGTACCCAGCTTACAAATATTATGCTGTAATTCAAGTTCTTAGGCTTGTGCAGCAAGCACTTTTACCCATCGAATCATCTCTCGAGTCTCATAATGATCTTCTTTTGTGGATTGTAGAAACTTTTTTTCCAGTGATGGAGAGTATTAAACCCAGGGCCTCAGGCATGCCAGTGTTCAGCTACAGAGTAGCATCCCCAGCCCACTTTGCTGCTTGTCATTTTACTTTATATGTGGAGTTACTTTCTATAATTTATATTTTAATTTGGGGGGGACTTTTATTTAGATAAGTTTTCACATAGCCAAGGCTGCTTTCAAATTTACTGTGTAGCTGAGGGCGATGTTGAAGTTCTGATCTTCCCGCTTCTACCTCTGCAGTGGTAGAATCACAGGCTTTCACCATCCTGGCTTTAATTTCATATTATTTTTTGAGATAGGGTCTCAAGTGACTGAGACTCCAACTAGACATGTACAGTCCAGGTTGATCTTAAATTTCTGATCTTCCTGTCTCCATCTTTTGAGTGCTGGGATTACAGGCATGTGTCATCTGTCCAGTTTTATTTACTTATTTTTTTTTTTTGGCATGTGTAATTGTGGGTGTGTATGTGCATGTGGGAGGGGGTGTATGTGGCTGTGTCTGTCTGTCTCTATTAGAGGGCATCGTTTGTGCCTGTGGAGCTGTACCTCATTCTTGTTTTGCTCTGTGGTTTCCCACACTCCACCTTCCAGGGCCTGGAAGTATAGGTCACCGCCATTTCTACTTGCTGTTTTTATGTGGGAGCTGAACTCTGGTCCTTTTGCTTTTAAGGCAAAGGATTAACCTCTTGGCCATCTCTCTAGCCTCAGTTTTTGTTCTAGAGATAAAATCCAGGGTCCCATGAATGCCAGGCAAATACACTACCACCTGAGATACATTCCCCAGCCCTATATTTTAAATTTTTGAAAACTTTGTGGAGGGCTGGAGAGATGGTTCAGGGATTAAGCCTCTGCCTTGTAGGCAGAACATCCTGAGCTCAGATCCCATTTCCCATATAAAAACACCAGGAAAAACAAAAACAAAAACAAAAAAAACCAGCCTGCACTTCTGGCCCTGGTAATTGGAGCCTGGGAAATCCCAGAGCAAAGCAAGAAGGAGGTAAAAGCAATCCAGGATGATTCCCAAAGTCACAGCATACAGTGGCCTCTGATACACAGGGACAGATACATTCCCCACAGACACACATGCAAAAAATTTTTTTCTTACACTTCTTCTCAATAGTTTTTCATTCCCTCTTCTCCCTCTCTGTTATTTAGTTCTTTGAACCTTCTGCTGGACATCATAGTGTATAATGTGAAGTAGGAATTTAACTTTTTTTCCAGGAAGTAGCCAGTTCTCATAATTATCCATTTATAGAACAGTTGTTTTTATTTGTAGTACCACTCTGGTAAACTAAATTTCCATATTATCATATATACATGGACCTGTTATCACAGATTTGTTTTGTAGTCCACCAGTCTGCATATTGGTCCACCAGTACCAAAGACTTGATCCACAGACTAGAGATAGACTCAATGGGTTAAGGCCTGATGATTAGAACCCATGTAAAAGCTGGGCAGGTGTGGTGGCTGCCTATAATTCCAATACTTGGGAGGCAAAAAAAAAAAAAAAAGGGAATCCCCAGGGTAAGATTGCTAGCAAACATAGCAGTTTGTTAAGTTCTGGGTTCAATTGAAAGACTCTGCCCTGATAATAAAAGTGGAAAACAACTGATGTCAACCTTTAGCCTCCACACACATGCATATCCTGCATATATGCATACACACATACATACACACACACAGAAAAATAGATGTATCTCGGCATGGTGATTCATGCCTGTAATCCCAGCCCTTGGAAGGCTGAGGTCAGAGGATCATTGTGAGTAATCCCAGCCCTTGGAAGGCTGAGGTCAGAGGATCATTGTGAGGCAACGCTGAGCTACAAAATGAGACCCTATCATATTAAACAAAAATCAAATGAATCAATTATATTGTTTAATTTTTAGTTATATATTTTTATGTAAAAAAATAGCCAAGCAGTGACATTTTCACATGACTCAACCTAGTGGTATGTGTTTATAGCCTTGGAGGAGCATATTATTTTGATAATTCTCTTCATTTTTAAAGCTTTCTTTTTTTTTTTTTATCTTTGTGTGTGTGTGTGTGTGTGTGTGTGTGTGTGTGTGTGAGAGAGAGAGAGAGAGAGAGAGACAGAGACAGAGACAGAGACAGAGAGGGCACTGTGTGTCTCTGGAGGCACAAGAGTGACTGGGAATCATCCTGGATTCCTTCTACCTTCTTGATTCATTCTGGGATTTCCCAGGCTCCTCTCACCAGGGCCAGAAGTGCAGGCAGCCTGGTGTTTTTTTACATGGGGCTTGGGATCTGAATTAAGGACCTTCTGCTTGGGAGTCAGAGTCTTAACCCTGAGCCATCTCTCTAGCTCTAAAGTGATTTCTTTTTTTTTTTTTTTTTTTTTTTTTTTATGGGAACAGGGGTTTTATTTTCACTTAAGATTTTTTTAATACATTTTTTATTATTTCCGCTCATACAAACTTAATAGGTAGACCAGTTTCCTCCCCCCCTCCCCCCGAACCTCCTGCTCCCCCTCCCTCCCCATCCTCCAGTGCCCCCCCCCAATTCCCAGAGAGTCCTTTATTGTGTATGCCTAACTCTCCTCTGGGTCCTCCTCTCCGATGACGTACAAGGACCCAGTGGCATTTCCCTGAACCCTTTCTCGTGTTCCCCTTAAGCATAGGAACACTACTGTGGCTGTCAATCCCTTGCCTCCAAGGATCTTGGTGCCTTTAGCTGATGCTAGACTTTGTGAGGTCAATAGTGTGTTGGACATTGCGCAGGGCATGCAAAGTCCCATTATGATTGCTTTGGCCCCAACTATTGTTGAGAATCTTGCAAATCGTTGCTCCTCCCATCCTTTTGCTCTTACACTCTTACTGCCCCCTCTTCCGCAAATGTCCCTGAGCTTAAGGATGGGGGGAGATTAGGCTGGCTTAGTTCTGTGTGGTTGATATAGAGTCTCTGAAGTTCTGGATTGTGGTTTGTTGATTTTCTTTTGCAGTTTTGCTGCTCCTGCAATGCCCTTCACTCCATCCTGATGGGCACTGTATGTCACCCCCTGGTCAGAGACAAAAAACTGTTAAACTGGAGTCTTGTTATAATAGCACATTCAAAGGTAGATGTAATAAAAGCAGGAAACCTCGGTTGTCCTGTCCAGCAGGACCAGTTATTTGTGGGTCCGAGGAGGATCGAGCCTGCAGGGAACGATGGGCGAGAAAGAAAGAGGGAGACCAAGCAAAGAGTTGTCAAGGTCTCGTTTATTTAGGGTTAGGGTACAGTTTATATGCTCAGGCGGGAGGGGGAGTGGGGCAGGGGAAAAGAGATAAGCATGGTGGAGGCGCCTGGTAAGCATCGGTAGAGGCGCCTGGTAATTGTGACATTTTAACAATCGCGATATTAGTCACTGGGCATCTGGCAGTTGCGATATCGGTTATCTGGATCCGGAGAGTTGTTACGGCTCTTCTGGAATGTCCTGGTACGCTGGGTCCCGGGGGCACATGTCAAACAATTTTTATGAGTTCCTTTTGGCCCTTTAGTGACTCTGGCCTCTAACATATCCCCCTTTTTTATATAGTAAAGGTGGGGGGCAGCTAGACAGCTATTGGGCCGAGCCAGGCTTGGGAAGAATATTGTCTGTGTGTCCCGGAGCCATTTTCGTGGCCGTTCCTGTCTTGGGTCCGACCTCACTGCTCCTAGCCTCACCCGTCATGGGGTGGCTCTGTCACCCTCAGAGTCCCTGTCTTAGGTTGGTCTAGGAGCCGAGGAAGTTGCCCGTCTTTGGAGCGGCCACCTGGGCTCAAAACCTCCTCTTAAAGGCCCAAGGGTGATATAGCTGTAGCTGGACAAGGTCTCAGAGGTCACATGTGGGGTTGAAGCTGCTGCTGACTGTCGGCGGGACCAGCGTGTTGAGGAGGCGGCGGGCAGGACCTGTATCATGAAGTAATCTCAAGAGAAGGATGATTAATAACATTTCCACCATGAGGTTTTAACAGTATTAAGGGCAAAGAAATTAAGCCTCTCAGTAGTTATATCTAGGGATGTTCCATTGTCATCAGTATTTTTTGTACAGACCCGGTGATATTGGACCGTAATGGAGGGTGGAGAGAGGGCAGAGTCAATTTGAGATTTTATAAAACGAGTTAATTTTTGAAAAGCCCATGGGCCGAAAGAAAGAAGCAAAAGTAATCCAATAAGAGGTCCTAAAATACTAGGGAGGAGGGTAGATAGCCAAGGGGAGGTGGAAAACCAATTTTGATACCAAGATTCTTGTTTTTCTCTTTCTCTTTTTCTTTTTTCTAGGCTCTCAGTGATTTTTTGTAAACTATCTTCTACAAGACTAGTTTTGTCTATATAGACACAGCACTGTTCTTTTAAGGCTGCACAGAGGCCTCCTTGTTGAAGGAGTACTAGATCTAATCCTCTTCGATTTTGTAAAACTACTTCAGAGAGGGATGCCAGTGAGTCTTTGAGATTTCGGAGGCTGTCTCTTATCTCTCTAATGTCGTTATCAATGGCCATGCTAAGCTGGTTATATTGATGTTGGGAGGTGGCAAGGGATGCTATGCCAGTGCCTGCTCCAGTAAGGCCAAGACCGATAAGGACAGCTAGAGTTACAGCAGATATAGGCTCTCTCTTATGGCGAGAATGGGGGTCTGTGCCTCTTTGCCAGAATGTAAGGAACTCGTTAGGGTCATAAATGGTGAGTTTGGGAAACAGTTGCACCAACACACAATAGTCACGTACCTGTAGAAATCTGGAAGTCTCAATATGTTAAGCCTGTAGAGCAGGCCAAGTAACTATGAGCAGGGGCTTGTAAGTACATGAACTGAGAATTGACAACCAAAGTGTCATTACATATATCTGTCAACTGAGCGGGGGGAATCATATTTTTGCCCAGGAGAAAGGTTCCTATTCCAGAGACATCAGTGACAGTGAGTTCGACAATGTCCCAGGATAATTGGTTGCTGTCATTTGTATAAGTGAGATCGCCAAAAATGGCTATTCCTTCATAAAAAGGAGGGTTTGCTGAGAGGCACATCCAACATTCTTTATAGGTGGAATCATTTTGGTGCATTAAGGCAGCGGCTGAAGCATTAAGAACAGACAGGATGAGGTTTGTGGAGGACATAGGACCATTAGGAATGGTAGGCTGGAAATAGGAATGCGTAAGGGAAGAGGTGTTGGGAGGAGGGGTGTATCTATTGGGTGGAGTTCGTGGGGGGTGTTGGTGTAGTTGGGCATTAGGTCCGATGGATGCCTTGTGTTGATTAGGGAACTCTTGTAATAGTTTGATTCTAAAAGTTAGGCCAGGGTTTCTGCCAGAAATATATAGACGGAGGCCCCATTCGAATCCTCTGTCAGTCCATAATTGTTTTTTGCCAGAGGGGGTGAAGGTAATGAGGAGGGTGTTACACCATTGTTGACAAGCAAAGTTAACGGGAACTGGTCCGGAATTTAATTTGTATGGAGAAGGGTTTTTTCTTTTAACAGTTATATAGTCCCAAGAGGAACTAGGCTTCCAATAAGTATCTCCAGTGGTTTCACAGGACCAGGAAGCACAGTAATAATCAGTGGAATAACCGCACCGAGTATTCCAGGAGCGATCTCGGTGGGTGCCTGGGCAGACATAGATGGGGGCCATGGTTAGAAAAGACCGAGCCCAGAGGTTATAACACCCAAGAACCGAACTGTAGCGGGCTTGAGTATTAACGGGCTTTGGTTGAGGTAGGTAGTGGTCTGGAGTCCCCCAGGAGGAGTCAGCTCCTAAAGCTAACTTGCAAAGATCTACTTCAAGATTGGGCCAAGGTGGGGAGGATGCAATCTGAGAATAGGAACTAGCTACGTCACCTGCTTGGTTGGTTATTACCCATGTATAGTTCCATAGTTGATAGGGGCCAGATTCTCCGACAGGTAGGATAAGCAGAATGGCGAACAGGATCCAAGGTGGCTGAAGATAGGTGTTCATTTTTTCTGTGGAGACAAAAGAAGAGAGTCTTCTCAGGCGCCACCCTGGGATTGATTAATAGGCGTTGTGATGATTTTGGAAGATTGAGGGGGCTTGTTAGGGGTATAGGGTTTGATAAAGCGTTCTGGAAGCCATCGAGCGCTATTGGCCTGTCTGTTATATATACAGGCATGGCCCTTTCCCCATATGAGCACAGGATCAGGCCCGTGCCATTTGTTGTCAATGGGGTCTTTCCATATTGCCTGAGCATAGTCATCAGCCGTAGAAGGATGTCAGAGCCTGTCAGCTGCAGATTGTTGTTGTTCATCAAGGGTAAGAAAATTTAGAACAAACAATGCATGGTTTAGCAGGGTTCTGTGGTTTAGGGGGGAGTAAAGAATTCCCCCGTTAGATAGTAGTTTTTGAAGCATATTTTTTAAGGTCTGATTGGCTCTTTCAACTATGCCTTGGCCTTGGGGGTTGTATGGGATGCCCGTGATGTGTTTAATGTTGAATTGAGCACAGAAGGCTTTAAATTGAGTACTAGAGTATCCTGGGCCATTGTCAGTTTTGATGACTCTAGGACAATTCATGACTGAAAAACAGGCTATAAGGTGGTTAATAACATGTTTTGTGGCTTCCCCTGTTTGGGGAGTTGCATAAATAAAACCGCTAAAGGTGTCAATGGTGACATGAATATATTTATTTTTTCTGAATGTTTTAAAATGGGTGACATCCATTTGCCAAAGTTCGCCTGGCACAAGTCCCCTAGGATTAACTCCCATATGGGGTTCAGGGAGAAAAGACAGGCAGGCTTTGCAATTATGGACAATTTCTCTGGCCTGTTCTTTAGATATTTTGTATCTTATGCGAAGGGTGCGAGAATTGAGATGATGGAGGTTATGAGCCTGTTGTGCCTGTTGAAGAGGGGTGAGCGCTGTAGTAAATGTTTGTTGTTTAAAGGCAAGCGCAGTTAGGGAGGAAGTCAGGGAAGGTTGCTGTGTGGCCTGGTCGACAAGGTCATTTTCCTGACATAGGGGTCCATTGTTAGAGTAGGCAAGGATTTTTATTTAACCTGTATAATTAGAATCTATAATACCTGGATAAACATGGAGACCTTTTAGGGTAGAATGGGTAAAGGGCCTTATATGCCCGTGAGTAGGACTTGAACTCCCATATCAGGGGTTAATATTGAGTCAGTGGAGGGACTGAGGTCCAATCCTGTGTTGTTTGAGGTTGTTCTGTGGAAAGTGGAAATTTTATTGGCTGGGATGTTTTGGTTTGAGGGACGAACCTGATAGCTCCGGGGTTGAGTCCCTAAGTTGTCTGAGCTGGGGCCAGGGGCTGGCCTCTTTGGAAGTTTTTTTTTTTTTTTTTTTGGTGGTAATGGGTTTCTCTGGGCATCAGCTTTTGAGCGACAATCAGAGGCCCAGTGTTTTCCTCTTTTGCATCGAGGGCAGGGTGTTGTAGGCAGTAGGCAGGAGGCCTTAGGTGCCGTACAGTTTTTGAAAAAAATGGCCAGGTTGTTTACAATTAAAGCAATTTTTGTCTTTGGTAAAATCTTTCAAGGCAACTCTTATGGCGATGCCCATAGCATGAGCCGGGCCAATGCCTGAACACAGTTTTATATAGTCAGAGATGTCACAGGACCTGTGAGGGTGGATAGCATCCTGACAAGCAGGATTGGCGTTCTCAAATGCTAAGTGTTTTACAAAAGCACTCTCGTTTTCACCCCCACCGAATAGCCGCTCAGCCGCGTCTGTGAGGCGGCTGATGAAATTACTATAAGGCTTATCGGGTCCTTGATGAAGTTTAGCCAAGGAGGTGGTAGCGGACTCTTTAGGGGGAAGCCGTTTCCATGCCTTGAGACCTGCATTTTGAATCTGAGACAGGAGGCCAGGAGGGAAACGTGTTTGAATTTCGTTAGTTTCATATGGAGGGCGCCCCATAAGTCTATCTCTGGTCCAGTTTTTAGTCTTAGGCATTTGAGAATTATGCTGGGCAATCTCTCTGCAATTTTCTGCAAACTCAGTTTTCCAAAGAACAAAATCACCGCCAGCTAGACAGGCATGGGCCAGATGATGCCAGTCATTTGGGACAAGCCAGTGCTCACTCAGGTTTTCTAGTAAAGCTAACGTAAATGGCGCTGTAGGGCCGTAATTAGAAATTGCCGCTTTCAAGTCTTAAATGTTTTAAACTTAGGCGGCGGTATTGTTGATTCTGGACACCTGTGGGGTGTCCTAGGAGTCTGATTCCTTCGAGGGACTTTTTCTGTCTCTCTGATTATCAGATTCATCCCCAGTCTCAAGTGATTTCTTCCCCTTGGAAAGAGGAAGATTCCTGGCAATTTGTGGAGGCTTTGCTCCGGGTGACTGGGAAAAGTTGAAGGCTTTTAGAGGCTGTTTGGCGTTTTTTAGGGTTTGAACTTATAGGGGGAGACTGAGAAGTTTGAATTAATTCTAAATCTAGGGCATGAAGCTCTTTTATCAGAGTGAGATGTTTCCTCTTTTGTTGGAGGAGTTATTTTAAGGAGGCTGATTGCTGAGAGAGCTCAGCTTTGGCTTGAGTGATAAGCTCTAAGGAGTTGTCTGAAGGAAAAACAGGGGCGCAAAAGAGAAGAGCTGAAGCATAGGGGGGTGGGTAAGAATGGAAGGCTTTTGAGGATGGCAGTTGGGTGTTTTACAGTTGGTAGCCTCATTGAGGAAGTTTTCTCATCAGGGGGTAGGGCATTATCATCAGAGACTGGGTTAAGGATCTCTGGAATGTCTAATGAGGGGTAGAGACGGATGGGAGGGGACTCTTAAGTGAGGGGAATTGTCCGAGGGAGGGGGATCTGAAGGAGGAGCGGGCATATCAATAGCAACTGACTCGCAAGCCAAAGGGGGCCTGGAGCAACGTTGTAAAACTTTTTCTCCCTCTAAAATAACATTTTGAATATCAGGAGATCTAGTATAAACCTGTATAATATCATTAATAAGATTTTAATACGCGAAGGTTTGGACCGGAACCTTTTCAGGGCCAAAGGTCCTATAGTAATCCTGTAAACAGTTTCCAACTCTAAGCCAACATTCTCAGACCTCTTCAGTTTTTACTCATGACCCCAGAATAAGCTTCCTGCTGCCCTTGAGAAGTTGGGATTTTATGAGTAACCAAATTCTTGCTTAATCAAAACAGACAATTAAAATACATTTAAATACGTGAAGCTTAATCTTAATTTTTAACCTCAGAGGCTCAATGTCTTCTTATAGCAGAAAAGAAGCACAATGTATAACTTTTTTTTTACCATCTCTAGTTCTTAATCTGTTTATAAACCCAAAATTTCATAAACCTTTATAGTACACTTTAACATCTTTTTAATCAAACAACTCAAAACTCCTGTACACATTTAATTTTTAAGCGAGATTTTTTTATTTATTTAAAACCTTTTATACTTTTAAGTACCATACCTTGTTTATTTATACCTTTTTATCTTTTTTGATTTTTTTTGTTTTAATATTAGATATCCTGTAAGAAAAATTCTTTAATAAAGGCATTAACAGCAGACCCCATCTTAAAAATCATTGTACTTGAATTAAATTTGTAAGATTATAACAGAACATAGGAGTATACTTGGAATTAGGAACCAGATTTTTTTCCCAAGGAAGGGAGCTCATAATTTCTCAGAAACCAGTTTTATTTTTTGGCTGTTAAATACGTTAACATTACACATGTGAAAACAACTTTCCTGGGTAAAAACACATTATTTCTTTGTGAAGCTTCATAAAAAGATATTTTAATCAGTACGTACTCAGGCCTTTTGATGGTAATTTTTAAGTGTGCACGTGCATTTAAATTGGGCATGCCAAATAATGAATAAAGTCAAAACCAAAAATGTGATCACAAGCGCGCAATAACCTAAAGTGGCCACCTTTTTTTGTTGTTGTTGTTGTTGTTATGAAACATAAAATACACATATTCACAGGGAATTCAAATAGCCAAACAAGTTAGAACCTTTTAAAAGTAACTTTGTATGTCAGCCCCCCCTGAGCTCCCCACTCTAGCCTGCCCCGGGACAGGTTTCTGTGAAGATGCATAGGAAGCGTTTGTTTTTTTGTTTTTGTTTTTTTGTTTTTTTTTTTGTTAACCGTTTCCATCCTCTTTCTCCTCTATGAGAGAACCATGAGGCATTTTTTTCTCCCAGCAGCCATTTTTCCACACGTCGGGACCTCTCCCCAGCCTTCAAAGCCAGCAACTCTGCCCACAAACTTTTTTCCACGCTGGGACGAGCGGACCGCTTCGCCCCCAAACATTTTGTTTTGCGCATGTGCACTACAGCCGGCGCCACCGCTGTGCACCGCCATTAAATTCCTGAATTATATCATTGATTAAGTTCCATTAACTAAAAGTTTGAATGGGAACCGCCTCAGGCCCTTGTTCCAAAAGGAGCTAATTTAAATCATGACCTACTTTAGTCCAAGTCCGGGGGTGAATCTCCGGACCCATAATAACAATCCAAGGACAAGCTTCAGAAATGAAAGAAAGAAAAAAATACTACTAAATCTTTTCTTTTAACTCTTTTTAAACTCCAACTCCCTTTTCTCTGAGAGAGGACTTAATGTCCTTAATAAAGACAGCCTCTTTAGAAACATTTTGGCCCATCGCTGAAAATAATGAGACGAAGATGAATCACTTACCAAATATGACTTTCCCTTGTGGAGACAGCTTTCCCTTATGAGCGGTAAGGGCAGTCTCTTCTACGAATGCCGGAGATGACTTTCCCTCGTGTGTGACAAGGGCGATCTCCCCTACGAGCGTCTGATCCGCTGATCCGCGCGGCTGGGTCTTCCTCGGACTCGGGGTCGTGCCTCGAGCCCCACGTTGGGCGCCACTTGTCCTGTCCAGCAGGACCAGTTATTTGTGGGTCCGAGGAGGATCGAGCCTGCAGGGAACGATGGGCGAGAAAGAAAGAGGGAGACCAAGCAAAGAGTTGTCAAGGTCTCGTTTATTTAGGGTTAGGGTACAGTTTATATGCTCAGGCGGGAGGGGGAGTGGGGCAGGGGAAAAGAGATAAGCATGGTGGAGGCGCCTGGTAAGCATCGGTAGAGGCGCCTGGTAATTGTGACGTTTTAACAATCGCGATATTAGTCACTGGGCATCTGGCAGTTGTGATATCGGTTATCTGGATCCGGAGAGTTGTTACGGCTCTTCTGGAATGTCCTGGTACGCTGGGTCCCGGGGGCACATGTCAAACAAGTTTTATGAGTTCCTTTTGGCCCTTTAGTGACTCTGGCCTCTAACACTCGGTGAGGGAGGGGTCAGTCACCCATTTGCAAAATGATCACCTTTCATCTGCCAGACTATATGTCCTCCCCTTCTGGTGAGATCATACCCCCTCAGTTGTACATGATCAGGAACGAATGTCTGTGAACTTTAAAGCGATTTCTTAATATTCGCTTCTTCCTCACCTGTTCTTCACAGTGAGCCTAGGTAAATAATTTCATTTTTCAGATGAAAAGACAGGGTCAGAGCAAGTAAAAAAATACTATATGGGCTTGACCTAGATGATATGTTGGGCATTAGAGTGCTAAGAATCAAATCTAATAAGCATGAAGATAGGTAGTCACCATCATCTGCAGTTTTGCTTTTCCACGGTTTCGTTTATGTGCTGTCAACTGTGGTCTTAAAAATATTGAGTACATCTGACCACCACACTCCAGCCAAGGCAGGGCTGCTATGCCCAGGAGCTTATTGTAATGACAACTTCTTCCAGATCTACACAATAGCCAGCATATCAACATTCCCTCCAAGGACTAGTGAGGATCTCAGAAGAAAACTGCACTGGGAGAGAGTCTCTGGACTAGACATGGGAAGTGAGGAACCTCCCCTCTTATGACTTTGCCCACTAAAGAGCCACATATATTACACAGATATTGACTACCTAACCAACACAAGCACCCTGAAGGCAGCCCTGTGATCCATACCGCAGAGGGACAGAAGAGTGGGTGGGACGTAAGTGGAATGAAGAGGGGAAGGGAGGGTGAGAAAGAAGGGGGTAGATAAGGAGAGTGGGAGAGGAGGAGGGTGTATATGGAAGGAGTCAGAGCAATAACATAAACCCATTTTGTTTGTATATGAAAAATTCTGAAGAAAAAGATACTAAAATACAAAAAAAAATAAGTACAGCACTCTAGATAAAGAATCTTAATTATTAAATAATTTTACTATAGTGTTAGAATTCCTTTTATTATTGCTGTTACTCTTTTACTAAGCCCAGTTTCCAAATTAGATTTTATCATAATAATGTATGTATGTGTAAGAAAGAAAACAAAACATGGGCTGGAAAGATGGCTCAGGAGTTAAGCCTCTGCCTCAAAACAGAAGGTCCTGAGTTCAGTACCCGGCTCTCATATAAAAATGTCAGGTGGAAATGGCAGTGGCCTGCACTTCTGGCCCTGTAAGGCAGAGTCTGGAAAACTTCAGAGTAAAGCAAAGAGGAAGTAGCACAATCCTAGACGATTCCCAAAATCACCCTTCAGCCTCCAAGGCACACACAGTGCCTTCTGTTACACACACATACACACACACACACACACACACACACACTCACACACACAAATAGAACAAGACAAACAACCAACAAAAAAAAGCCAGTACCTATAGGGTTTGTTGCCACCTATGGGGTCAGGAATCTGTTGGGGGTTTTAGAACTTGTACCTGTGGACACGGGGGAATAACTATGTAGCTACTCACCTAGAGCTGTGTGTCTCAAAATGTAGTCCAAGAATAAATCACTTGGTGCGTGAAATAGAATTAGGATTTCTAAGAGGTAACTTCTAGAAATAACAGTTTAAGCCTCTTTCAAAGTAATTCTTCTGTGGCAGTGAACAGAATGCTTGGACTGTTATTTTAATACCTGGATGAAATGTTGCCACTTACTAAGTTCTTGCAGCTTCTGATACATTTGGTTGTGAACTAGGATACAGTGGGTCTTTTTATTTTTGTTTTTTGTTGCTGTTTTTATTTTGAGACAGGTTATTCCCTGAAGCCCTGGCTGGCCTAGACAGTCCTTCACCTCTGCCTCCCCAGTGCTAGAATTACAATTGCACACAGCCATGTCTACCATAGTGGGACCATGTCTTTTGTAGTGGGTATTTTGAATGTTTATGAGCAAAGGTTTTGGAATTGGGGTCCTTGTACTTGGATCTGACCTTGTTTTTTTGTTTTTTTTTTGGCATATGTAGATATTCTTGTGTATGTGGGTGTGTATAGAAAAAGGCACTCTGTGTGCCTTTGGAGGCCCAAGGGTGACCTCAGAAATCATCTTGGATTGTTTTACTTCCTTATTGTTTCCTTCAGTGGTTTCCCAGGTTCCACCTTCTAGGGCTGAAAGTGCAGACCACTGCCATTTCCATCTGATGTTTTTACATGGATTTGAACTCAGGTCCCTTTAAAAATATTTTTTTTGGCGTGTGTGTGTGTGTGAGTGTGTGTGTGTGTGTGTGAAAGGGCACTGTATGCCTCCTTCTGGAGGACTTTGGGAATCATCCTAGATTCCTTCTACTTCCTTCTTCCCTCTGGGATTTCCTAGGCTACACTCACCAGAGCAGGAAGTACAGGTCACTGCCTTTCCGCCTGGTGGAAAGTGGAACCTGAGATCTGAACTCAGGACCTTCTGCTTGCGAGGCAGTGTCTTAACTTGTGAGCCATCTCTCCAGCCCTGAACTCAGGTCCTTTTGCTTTCAAGGTAACAACCTCTGAGTCATCTTTCCAGCCCAACCTTACTGCTTCTTTACTCACCTAAGGAAGTAATTTTTTTTTTTTTGAGACAGGGTCTTAGGAGGTGATGTTTTACCTCTTTGTGACTCTACTTCCTGATCTATCAAAAAGTAGGATGGGGATAATAATATTTGCCTTATGTTGGGTGTTATTTTTATAGAATAGATCGTAGTGATTTATCCTCCAACTCAGGAAGGATGCTTTATATAAGGATTCAGGTGATGAATAGGTGCTTGACTTTAATTCCAACTAGGGTGAAAGAAGGTCTTTTCATATAAAGGAATATGTTTACTGCTTTCAAAAAATGAAAAGCAGTCTGGAGAGATGGCTCAGGGGTTAAGAGTCTACCTCAAAAGCAGAAGGACTGAGTTCAGATCCCAGATCCCACATAAAAACACCAGGTGGAACCAGCTCTGGAAGGCGGAGCCTAGGAAACCCAGAGAAAAGAAAAAGCAATCCAGGATGACTCCAAAAGTCACCCTTTGGCCTCCAAAAGCACACACAGTGCCCTCTGATACACACAAACAGAAAGACAGACACACAGAAAAGTAACTTGGACATGTCGGTGTACCTTGTAATCCAGCATTTGGGAGTCAGAGGCAAGAGAATCAGCATTCAAGGTCATCTTCAGTTACACAGCAAATTCAGGTCCAACCTGAACTACATGAGACCCTATCTTTCTCAAAAAAAAAAGAGAAAGGAAAAGTAGAAATCATTGTAGGTTACTTTTTAATGATTATGAAATTCAGTTCAATCATATATTGTTGCAGTTAGAGAAATATGGGATGTGAAATTGCTTGCTTTAATAACAGAATGTCATCCTGTAACACTGGAAATGAAGTACATGGTACATTTTTTATGATAACACAATTCTCAAATTCTTCCTTTTAAACTGTTTTTCAGGGCCTGGAGAACATTGATTAAAGAAGCTTTTCCTGATGAAGAACAGATCAGTCATGGCCATCTCACCCTGCTAGAAGGTTATGCAGTGTGCCATATAACATGCAATGTTTAATAAAATGGAGAAGAAAATTCAAAGTCAATTCTTGTTTTTAATGAAGCAAAATTGAGGTTCAGTGAAGATATTTTAATATAGATTTAAGCATTGTTCAGAGAAAGAGGTGCTCAGAAGAAAGTGAGACACATCTGAGAGCACTGGTTCAGGCTTCTCTAAGAAATTTGCAGTTCTTTTTTTTAACAATGGTATTATTGTAGAATATTTGGGTTTTGCAGCTGCTGTATGTCAAGGGTTTGTCAAGGAACCCAAGTGAGATCATAGGGTAGTTTTGCAAGGAACACCTGACAAGATGTTACAAATGATAAGGTAAAACTCTAGATTAGGGACTGGGGAGATGACACAAGTTAAAATGCTTGACATGCAAGCTTAAGGGCTGGAGTTCAAATCCCCACTACCCATGTAAGAGTATATGTGGCAGCTGGTCTGTAATTCCAACACTTTTTTGTGAGGCAGCATCAGGATCCCTGGAGCAAGCTAGAGTAGCCAAATTGTCAGGTTCCAGATTCAGCAAGAGACCCAATTTTGGTAAATGAACTAGAGAGATATTGAGGAAGATTCCTAAATTTAATCTCTGACCTCCACATGTATACCCATACACATGTGAACATGTACACACCCCATCTACACACCAAAGAAAGTCTAGATCAGAATGATGTAAGAGGGTAGGATATCTTTACTGTAAACAAAATTTCCTTTGAGATTTCTAGGAAAGTATTGGGAAAACGAATGAAACATTTTGCAAGGTCAGATACATACAGGCCTTAGGCCTGGTTCATTGCTATCTTTCAAATATCTCTATATAAAGGAATATTACTTTTATGTTGATAATCTTGCAGCAAATTTTATTAATTGTGCTAGGATTCTTCTCAGATGGTGTCATAGTTAGGCATAGGTGTCAACTTGACAAGATGAGGGTTTGAGTTCTGGGTATATTTGTGGAGAATTAGTGGTTGAGTTAAGGCAAGAGCAAACCTGCAGGAGATTGTCTAGTTGATGGGGAAGGCCCAGCCCATGGTGGGTGGGACTAGGCCCTGGAATAAAATATGGAGAGCTGATTGAGAGTGTTGGCATCCTTCTGTGCACTTGACCAGACATGCTGATCTGGCAAGTAATGATTGTCCCTCTCTCAGGGGTTATGTAGAGATGGTGTGGCCAGTTCCCTTGGCCCTGGTGTTCGTGCACACTCTTCCCATCAAGCCGGACTGTGAACTGTAACCATACTATCTGTAACCAGACTATCATAAGAAAATAAATCCCTTGTTCCCTTAGCCATTTGATGGTGATTTATGAGCAACCATGCAGGTGAATTGTTATAGAATTTGGTACTAGATAAATGGATGTTGCTGATAAATCTGACTATGTGGCTTTTGTGGATTTCAAACAATTTTTTGGAGAAATTTGGAAATTTTTAAAGATTTTCGTGGATGCAAAAACGTTTGAACAGAGTGTAATGGGCCATTTGGATAATGACAGTGCTGAGAGGGTCATGGATTATTTGGGCCCAGTTGTGATAAAGGCAACAAGGACTTTGGTAAAGCTAAATTTAAAGACTGTGCATTGGTTTGCTTGATAGAGGAGACTGTATTGACAGTCTTGATGATTTGGATGAGAAAAGGGCAGACAGCAGAGTAGCTGCCACTATTGGAAAAATGGACATCAGTAGTGAAGGGGGAAGCCTAGTGATTTGCACTAGGATGATGGAAGAGATGAATACCACTGCATGACCATTTCCTGGTTTCAAAACCCAGATTCGTTCAGGGGCTAAATGCCCAAACTGAAGTTGTTTCTTGTTCTTTGGCAGTTTCAGCTTCCTAGAAAGAGGCTTTTCCAGAGTCAGCACACAAAAGTTGGTATAGCTGTGGTTCAAGTAGACCAAGCTATGTTTCAACCTCGCTGTGGAATCTGCCAGTATCCCCCAGGTGGTAGTGGTTTTGATGTACGATTATGGAGTTCATGGAGAGCAGCAAAAGCTTGCCACCAAGTGGCAGGTGTAGAGTTCCTGCAAGGAAAGGTGAAACTTATAGCTGCAGAGGCGAACCCAGAGTGTTGTTGGAGATGCCAGAATGATGGGATGTGTGCTGAGGACAGCTGCGAATGGAGATTCAGCCTGATTCAGAGGAACTCTGCTTCTACAACTTTGAGCTGCAAACAGGGACTGGGAATGCCTAGAATCTTTGAGCCACCATGACTGCTACATAATGAGCAACAGAGGATGTACATTGAAGTACAGGATGTGGTATTTGATTTGCTGGATTTGATACTAATTTAATATTGTTTGTTGTGTCAATGATTCTATTTTGATGTTTTATCTGTATTGGAGTATTTAACTTATTTTGACTTGATAGACTCCTACAGTTAAAAGATTTGGGATATTTGAAGACTTTCAGTTCCAACATTTTAATAATTGAACTTTTAATGATTGACATTTTAAATTGGAGTATAGAAACTTTTAATTTTGGACTTTAGAATTAATAAAATTAAATGTATTTATATGATAAATTAGATAACTTTTAACACCCATAGGGACAAGGATTGAACATTACAGTTTAAAAGTGCTTTTTGTGTCAAGTTGACAAGGGGTGGAGTGTCATAGTTAGGCATAGGTGTCAACTTGACAGTTGATAGTTTAAGCTCTGGGTATATTTGTAGAGAATTAGTGGTTGGGTGAAGCCCACAGCAAACCTGCAGGAGATTGTGTAGCTGATGGTGAAGGCCCAGTCCATGGTGGGTGGGACTAGGCCCTGGAATAAAATACAGAGAGCCAATTGAGAAAGTTGGCATCCTTGTGTACACTTGGCCAGACATGCTGGTCTGGCAAGTAAGGATCATCCCTCTCTCAGCTGTTATGTAGACATGGTGTGGCAGTTCCCTTGGTCCTGGTGTTGGTGCATGCTCTTCCATTAAACTGGACTACAAACTGTAACCAGACTATCTGTAACCAGGCTGTCATAAGAAAATAAATCCCTTGTTCCCTTAAGCCATTTGATGGTGATTTATGAGCAACCATGCAGGCAAACTGCTACAGATGAAGAGAGGTTTCAAATTAGATGCCAGGAAAGGTGCTCCTTCCCTTTCCCAAACTTCCATAATTTCCCTCAAAATTTTGATCCCTCAGTCTTAAGAGTGACAGAAGGCCAAATGTCTGTCTTCTGTTTCCATGTTGAACAGGAATGTAAACTTTACCTATCCAAGAATCAGAAATCTTATGCTGCCTAGTTTAAGAGGGACACAAGAAGGTCTGAGCATGAAGATTGGAGGGTTCTCATTTAAAGGGAATGTGGAAGAGAGATATCACTACTCAACATATCAAATCATATACAAGGAACAAAATATACAGTAGCTTATTGTGAATAAGATCAGCATGAAATAAGATACAAAACATGTAGATCACAGAGCATGATCAAAATATGTCAACTGGAACTGGTCAAAGACCATCCTCCATGCTGGATAGCTTACATAGTATCAAGGAATACTGTAGAAGCTGCTGGAGGAGAAACACAAAGACATCACCAACTTATGAGATCTGCATGTTGCAATAAAAACTATGTCAATTAAGTAACTACCAGTGTAATAGTGGCATGAGTGTCCACTAACAGCTTTCTGATTGGACTCAAGACCCTGCTTGTTAGAATGGAACACATTCCTGTTACTATTAACTAGAACAAGAACCTATAAAAGGGAAGGAAATAGATGAATAGGGAAGAACAGGCATTGAACCTACAAGTAGGAAGACAGTACACCAGATTGCTCTGTAAATACATGTTTTTATACCTGTAGATTTGAAGAGCACTTAGCACTCAGCCTAGAAGTCTTCTACAACAGAGGTAGAGGATCTCAATACCCTAGTAAGATGCAGCCTAGGTTAGTGGAAGAGCACTGAAGTGTACAGCAGTGGCCAGTGAGAATGTGGAGTACCAGCAACCCTGCAATGCTCACCCAGAATCACGCCACCCTAATCTCTCCCCATCCTAAGGTTAAAGAACCTGTGGAAAAGGGAGCGGTAAGATTTTAAGAGCCTATGGATGGGAAGTTCCACAAGACATTACATTCAAGACAGGGCTGCTGCATCCAGGAACTCACTGCAGTGAGACTTGTCCTTACCAGATCTGCCTAAAGAACAGCATACCAACATAACCCCATAAACTAGCAAGGATCTCAGGAGAGAGAATTACATGCAGTGGAAACCTTAGGAACTAGAGCTAGATGAGTGAAGGGGAATGTCCCTATCAGTGAGGTGACCCAAGGAAGCGCCACTTGGTATGCCACAGAGGCCTGAATCCCCAAAAGAGTAAACAACCCATTGGGAACACTAGGGTCCATAGAAGTGGATAGGCAGGGGGCAGGAGGCATGGGGGGGGATGGGGCGGGAGGGGTGAGGGGCGGCGGAGCAGGGGGTTTGGGGGGGAGGAGGGAGGGAGGGAACTGGTGTACCTATTAAGTTTGTATGAGCTGAAATAATAATAAAAAATGTATTATATATATAAAAAAAGAAGTGGATAGGCAGGAGGACGGGAGGAAACAGGATAGATGAAGAGAGAGAAGGAGGGTGGGAAGGATGGAGGCAGAGATAAGTACTCAATATGCTTATAAAACTAGGGAAAAAATTACAAAAAAGAGGGCTGAAGAGATGGTACAGGGGAGACTCTGTCTCCCAAACAGAAGGTTCTGACTTGAAATCCCAGGTCCAACATAAAAATGCCAGGTGGAAACAGCAGCAGCCTGCACTTCTGGCATGGTGGGCAGAGGCTAGTAATCCCAGAGTGAAGTAAGAAAGAGATAGAAGCAATCCAGGAGGATTTCTGAAGTAACCTTTGGCCCTCCACAGGGACACACAGTACCCTCTGATATACATACACACACATGTGCACACGTGTGTGCACAGCCATACACATTCACACCCACACATCCACATGTGCATAAAATTTGCTTTTCTCTGGAGTTTCCTAGCCTCCTCCTTCCAGGACCAAAAGTATAGGCCACTGCTATTTCCGCAGGGTGTTTATAAATGGGAGCTGGGATGGGAACTCAGAACCTCTGCCTGCCAAGGAACTAGCCATCTCTCCAGGACAAGTAAAGTTTTTTTTATTGTTATTTATTCAATTGTGCGTGTGTGTGTGTGTGTGCGCGTGTGCGCATGTGCGTGTGTATGTATGTGTGTGTGTGTGTAGAACCACGGACGAATTCGGGAACCACCATGGCCCTCTCCACCTCCTCCTCGTTTACTCTGCCCCGGGATTCACAGGCTCCGCCCTATGGGGGACCAGAAATGCAGGCTGTCCCTGCTTCTGCCCGGCATCTATATGTGGGGTCTAGGATCCGAACTCAGGATCTTGTGCCTGCAAAGCAGAGGCTTAACCCCTGAGCCACCTCTCCAGCCCCTTGTGTTTTTTTTGTTTGTTTGTTTTTTAAGAAAAAGATGGAGGCAAGGGATTGACAGCCACAGTAGTGTTCCTATGCTTAAGGGGAACACGAGAAAGGGTTCAGGGAAATGTCACTGGGTCCTTGTACGTCATCGGAGAGGAGGACCCAGAGGAGAGTTAGGCATACACAATAAAGGACTCTCTGGGAATTGGGGGGGGAGGCACTGGGGGATGGGGAGGGAGGGGAGGGGGAGCAAGGGATTCGGGGGGAGGAGGAGGGAGGGAGGGAACTGGTCTACCTATTAAGTTTGTATGAGCGGTAATAATAAAAAAAGTATTAAAAAAAGAAAAATACAAGATTGAGTGGGGCTCGAGAGATGGGTTAGGAGTTAAGACTCTGTCTTGCAAACAGAAGGACTTGAATTCAGATCCCAGGTCCAACATAAAAGCGCCTGGCAGAAACAACTGCAGTCTGAACTTCCAGCCTTGAAGGGCAGAGCCCTGAAAAATCCCAGCATGAAGCAAGAAGGAGGTAGAAGCAATCTAGGACTCTTGATTCTCCACAGGGGTACAGTGCCCTTGTGTACACACACAAACACACACACACATAGAGTAAATAAATAGAATATTTAAAGAAGAAATATATAAGATTAAGTAGTGTACTTTAATTACTTAAAATTAGAAGACAAGCCAGACATGTAAAATTACAGATATAATTTATACCACTCAATACTAATTTCATAAATGGCATTATATTGACCAGCATAATAGCTATGAAAATATTTGTTTCTTCAGAGCTTGCTAGGCGAATATGAAAAAGTGTTTTTCTCTCCTATTTCCTTTTCTGAATGTATCTTATAATGCTTAAAATTCTACTTAAGGGCCTGGGCCTGGGTGGTCTTGTGTTTGTCTACCACTTGTAAGGCCTTGGGTGCCATTCCACATTTTGCATCAACTGTTGATTTATTTCTTGGTAGGTACCTTCCTCAGTTCTAGGAACCCAATTACACTTGGGCAGGTGAGCATGAGTAAAATAAATTCCTTGTTATGCTAAATTGAGCAAAGTATTTATCACAGCATCTGAAAAGAATCTCAGGCAAATTCGTCTTCAAAACTCACTAGGACCAGCGAGATGATTCTTCTGGTAACCTGAATTCTATCCCTGGAGCCCAGATGGTGGAAAGACAAAACCTACCCCCAAAAGTTGTCCCCTTACCTCTAAGTGTGCACCGTGGCACGCATGTACCTGCACTCTCTCCTTTTCTCTCTCAAATCAGTAAATAATATTTTAAAAAATAAATAAAAAATAATTCATCTTTAAAAAAAAATTTTTTTTTAAATTGCCCATCAGGTTCTTAGGAGGTAGGTCTCCAGGGATTGTCTGATGATTCCTTGAGAAGAAAGATCGAGTCCAGATGCATTGGGACCATCTCCTAGGCAGGTGGTCTGAGACTAAAGATGGAGAAAGCAAGTTTTCATACATTGATTTATTGAGGACAATTGGGAAGAATGTATGCACTGTTTCCAATTTGGAGAGCCCTGAAGACCACACTGTCCAAAATTGGTCTGCATCTTGCTTTGGCTTAGAAGATAAAGTTCAGCACTTGCGTAGATCCTCCTTTCAAAGAATAAGCTTTTCGTTTTGTGAAATCTCTCCTGTTTCAGCCTATAGAAGCCTTCTTACGTTTTATTTGAGAGAGAGAGAGTTCATGGATACAGAACATCTTTTGGAAGTCTCTCCTTCCCACTATGTGGGCTTCTAGGAGTGGGTCAATTCATCTGATGTGCATGTTAGATATATGGGAGTCAACTTCCCAATTAAACAAGGATTTCTGAGCAAATCTGTGAAGAATTAGAAGTGAAGACAAGCCCTGAGTTTACCTACACGCGACAGTCTGATTGATGTGGGAAGAAGCAGCCTCTGGTGTATGGGACCATTCACCAGGCAGACATACAAAATGGAGGGAATTGTTTCATTAGAATGGCATACTTTGCCGGGGTCCCGGGGCCGGGAGGGCGCAGCAGGCAGAGCCGGCCGGTCCCGCGGCCCTCCCGGCGCGGCGCGGCGCAGCGCGGCCGAGCCATGACCTCGCTGACCCAGCGCAGCTCGGGCCTGGTGCAGCGGCGCACCGAGGCCTCGCGCAGCGCCGCCGACAAGGAGCGCGCGGCGGGCGGCGGCGGCGGCGGCGAGGACGAGGCGCAGGGCCGCCGCGACGAGCAGGACGACGACGACAAGGGCGACTCCAAGGAAACGCGGCTGACGCTGATGGAGGAGGTGCTGCTGCTGGGCCTCAAGGACCGAGAGGGTTACACATCATTTTGGAATGACTGTATATCATCTGGATTGCGTGGCTGTATGTTAATTGAGTTAGCATTGAGAGGAAGGTTACAACTAGAGGCATGTGGAATGAGACGTAAAAGTCTTTTAACAAGAAAGGTGATCTGTAAATCAGATGCTCCAACGGGGGATGTTCTGCTTGATGAAGCCCTGAAGCATGTCAAAGAGACTCAGCCTCCTGAAACTGTCCAGAACTGGATTGAGCTCCTTAGTGGTGAGACATGGAATCCATTAAAATTGCATTATCAGTTAAGAAATGTACGGGAACGATTAGCTAAAAACCTGGTAGAAAAAGGTGTACTGACAACAGAGAAACAGAACTTCCTACTGTTTGACATGACGACGCATCCTCTCACCAATAACAACATTAAGCAGCGCCTCATCAAGAAGGTCCAAGAAGCTGTTCTTGACAAATGGGTAAATGACCCTCACCAGATGGACAAGCGCTTGCTGGCCCTCATTTACCTAGCCCACGCCTCGGATGTCTTGGAGAACGCTTTCGCTCCTCTTCTGGACGAGCAGTACGATTTAGCCACCAAAAGAGTTCGGCAGCTTCTCGACTTGGACCCAGAAGTGGAGTGTTTGAAGGCCGGCACCAACGAGGTTCTGTGGGCCGTGGTGGCCGCATTCACCAAGTAACTGCCGGAATGAAATCTTTCTTTTCTCTCATGTGAACCAGTAGTTTTTCCTTCTATTGACTTCTGGTTTTCTGCAGTTTATACTTTCCACACTGTAATTGGCTACTGTTTTACAAAATGGTGGGTGGCTGTTCCTTTTTGTATGTAGCAGGATTCTGCTGGTACGAGAGGCCTTCCTCTTTCTGTTTTTAACAAATCTTTGCTGCCATATTGGCATTCCATTCCTTCCCTGTCCGCCGTTGTCGCTGGCACCTGCTTTGGGTTTCTGGTGTCCTTTGACTTCACAGTACCTCCAGTCACCTCACAAGCACAGCTTCCGGATGACCTCGGCTTGAGTTTTCCCAATGTGCACATACATCTGGCCTCTGCCTATTTCCAGACAAGTCACAACAAAGCCTTCAACTCACCAAAGGTAAATATCTGTATCTATTAGGACGTTTTATACAGAGACCTCAGTTGAGATGTATACTTAGCAAAATTATTTTTAAATTGAAACAGCACAGTAAATAATATAAAATGCCCCTTGGATTTTGTTTCCTATATAAGTCTATTGTATTATTACACTTCTTATAATTTTAACTATTCAATCATAAAGGTCCAATTGTTTCATAAAGCTAGTTTGGGATGGACTGCATTCCAGTTATTTTGTATATAGTTTGAATTATATATAAATTGCCCCTTCTTCTGGCCACCTCTGCCCCTACCTTAGTATTTTGCAGAATTTAATTAGTTATACACCTGCTGCCCTGACGTGCTTCAGTCATTGTTCTTTGATGGCAAAACAGACTTCCCATCATTGAAGGGGAGAAAAAGGATGCCTGCTTGATTAGTCCCGGGATGTTCTGAGTTGTAGTGCTCACGGAGCTCTTAGCCTATGCATCTCTTTGGACTTTGTTTTCCCTTCGTTTTTATTATTTCTATAAGAAAGAGGCTTGTGACCAGTACTAATCTTGAGTACAGTTTTTTTTTTCTTTTTTGATCTTCAAATAAGTTAATGTCTGCTCACAATATCATTTATTTACCCATTCTTTCTTGGAGGAAAAGTCAAATATCAGTCGTAGCAGATGTTGCATGTAAATTGGTAGCAAGTAACGACTACAACTCAGATGATTAAGAATTTTGTAACAGAAAGCTCTGCTATGTTTTAATTTTTATATACAATTATGATAATTAGCACATCGTAAGACTATAAACCTTTGCTTTTTAAATGAGTTTATTTTTACTCTTTATCACTGTTAATTGTACCATTGGGTTCATAATGTAAATACTATACATTGAGCAAATTAAATGTCAAATTTTTTATTACCATAGTTCATGTTAATAGTGGGGCTTTCAGGTGTCTAGAAATTTTTGTTAACATTTGATGCAAAAATACTAGATGGTGTATAACTCTAGAGTTGAATTTTAAGGGATTCCCTAATATGTATTCTATCTTTTTATCTGAAGTAATAAATAAACTATGATCTTGAAAGTGAAAAAAAAAAAAAAAGAATGGTATACTTTGGCAGATTGACATTCTGGTAAGTGAGGAAGTTTGCCCCTCTCTCAGTAATCACTTTGGATAAGGTATAGGCAGTTTCCTTGGATCCTGTTACGTACATATCTCCTGCCAAGCTGGACTAAGAACTGCAACCCAGAATACAAGGAAAAAGAAAACCCTTCTGTTCCCCTCAGCTGATTGCCTGTGAATTTATCGCAACACACAAACCTGCAACACCAGATTTCAAAGCATTTTGCCCACAAGCATTACTTGCCACCTGCCTGCCTGTCTTTCTCTGGCAATTAAGAATCCCTCCCTTCCACACCAGGGTCTCCCTAGTGCTTCTCACTGGTGGCACCAAGCTTCCGCTTCCTTGCTGCTCACCACAGCTTGACACAAAGGAATGGCTGGTTTTGACCTTCTGCAATGTCCTTCTGTGCCACCTAGTTCCAGATCCTGCCCCAGAAGCTAAACTCCCCTGGGGTGAGCCCAGGAAGAGGAATAGACTGTGGCTCTAGGGATGCGGTGACACCAGGCGGTTTCTGCCATTTGATCTGATGGGCTTTATGGATGTCAGAGGGTTGAGAAAAACTGCAGCAGTCATCATTAGCTGTATTTGCAGCCCCGGTGCCCTGGTGTCCACATTAATTCTGGCCTACCTGCTGGGCACTGACCCAAATGTCGGAGACCTCAAGATACAAGCTCAGCTTTGGAACACTAGAAGCTTCTTCTTAAATTTTATTTTATTTGAGAGACAGAGAGGGAGACAGAGAGACAGAGAGACCCAGAAACTCAGAGATTGACAGCCAGGGAGGGGGCACACATGACCAGGCACATGGTGTGATAGTGTGCGTGTGGGTCAGGTGACAACTTCCTAAAGTTGGTTTTCTCCTTCCAGTTGGGACTCAGGAATCAAACTCAGGTTGCCAGATCTACACACAATTTCCATTCCAGCTTGAGTGACCTTTCTGGTCCTGGAAGGTTGTTGGCATCCGCCTGCAGGGTTGCTGACAACTCACCATCAAACGGCTTAAGGGAAGAAGGAATTGTTTTCTCTTCGAGCTTTCTGGTTACAGTTCATAGTCCAGCTTGATGGGAGGGCATGCACCAACCCCAGGACCGAGGAACTGGCCACACCATGTCTACATAACAGCTGAGAGA
The DNA here is from genome assembly GCA_023101885.1 of Typhlomys cinereus. Lineage (NCBI taxonomy): Eukaryota > Metazoa > Chordata > Mammalia > Rodentia > Platacanthomyidae > Typhlomys > Typhlomys cinereus. The sequence continues at coordinate 141,837 of JALPQD010000134.1, read as the reverse complement.
GGGACAATCCTTACATGCCAGACCAGCACATCTGGCCAAGTGTACAAAAGGATGCCAGCTTCTTCAACCGACTCTCAGTATTTTATTCATCTGTTTAGGGCCTAGTCCCACCCTCCATAGCCTGGGCCTTCCCCTTCCTGCTAGACAATCTCCTGCAGACAACCACCGATTCTCCACAAAGGTGCCCAGAGTTCAAACCCTCAACAGTCAAGTAGACACCTGTGCCTAACTATGACAAAAGTTCCTTCTGGCTTCTTTGCTTGTTCTTTCTTTTTCCTTTTGTACAATTGTCATGTGTGTATGGACAGTGTGTGTATGGACAGTGGGTACATGCACGTGGTGTATGTTCCTGAATGTGAATGGGTGCATGTGTCTCTGTGTATACACATGAACATGGAGGCCTGGCGTTGCTATCCCAGATGACTTCTATCCTCTCTTTAGAGACAGGGTCTCTAATGAAACCCAGAGCTCACCTAGAGGGCTGGTCTGCCTAAGCAGCGCGTTCTGAGAATCCACAACCCTGCCTTCTGGGGCCGCAATGACCTGTCAGTTGTGATGCCTGGGCAGCACTTCACTTGGGATCTGACGATCCGAACTAGGAGACCTTTTCTTCAGCCGCCTCTCCTCTTGCTTACTGAGGTAAGTAATACCCATTGAGCACTTGGATCGTTGCTGTCGTCGTTCTGAGTGTGAAACATCTGACATCACGGTATCCCTACAGTATTCGTGAGACACGAAGGGAGAGGAAATGTCTCCCTTCACAATAGTACTACCAATATGGCACAAATTGGATTGAATCCTTTCAGTGTCCAGGGGTTACATGTGACGTCGTGAAACATTCTCTCTCTGTCTCTCTCTCTCCCTTCCTTCCTCCCTCCCTCCCTGTCTCCCTCTCATGCCAAACAAAAAGCTTAACTTATTTATTTCATCCAGAAAGCTGGCCAATCAACATGCAACAGTGTCCACGGGAAGAGGTTCTTTATCAAACTTGGAGTGTAAGAACACAGAGGTGTCCCTGCCCTGGTCTACAGCAGCTCCTCTGCGTTTCCACCGAACTGCTCTAAACATCCCACACAGCCCCATGGGTGTCTTTTGCCCCAGTGCAGGACCATGATAGGGAGCAGCAGGTTGTGCTGCAGCCTCCTAAGCCTTTTACTCTTGTTCCTTCTTGCCATTCAGAGATCTGCGCATGTGCGGGATCCTAGCACCCCAGCTGTGGCAGCCTTGCTAAGTGAATCCAAGTCTTCATCAGCAGGGATGGCAGAGCTGCAAGTGACGTGGAGTGATGCGCTTTACTTTGAGATCCCTGGATGCGTTGCCTGTCAACTACAGCACCTGAGCAGCGAGATAGTCCAGAATCGGGGTACCGAATAGGGCAGCAGTGGCACCTACCTTTCCAGGACTTGAGGTGCGAGTCTTCAAGTGTCTGTGCATGAGGCCCACGGGAAACTGCAGTTCAGACCTGTGTGAGGGGTCAGGGCTTTAGCTTTGTCCTTTCCGCTGTCTTTTCCAGCTTGGCGTGCGGCCATGGTCTTGGCCGGTTGTTGTCCCTTGGGCTGCACGGCTACACGCTGCTGCCCGCTGCTCTCCCAGCTCCGAAATTGACACTAGTACTTCACAGTTCCTGCCCTCTCCACACTTTACAGGTACGTGCAGTGTGTGAGCCAGCTGTTTGCATTCGTTTGGCGAGGGAATGTTGTCATGTGGCCCGAGCGTCTCCACCGACAGTCATCAGTCTTGCCAGGCACAGTAAGAGAGGATGAAGGAGGAGGGAGAAGAGGAAGGAGTAAGAAGGCAGATGAAGTCCCAAAGACAGGCCTCCGAGTGTTTTCTCTCTCTGCTCTTCCTTCTGCACTAATGCCCCCTCTATTGCTTCGGTGCTGGCCCCTAGATTTTACTCGTCTTGGGACTCCGAGTTGGGACCTGCAGAGTCTCGCTAGTGAACATGCTGTCCTTGATGGAGATTGTCTCTGTTTCCCGCGCTTGGAGCACGACAGGTGCTGGCTTGCTCTCTTTACTGGAGACACCACCCTTTGCTGGGAAGTCCAGGGGAGCAGGGCAGGGCATGAGCCACTGGCACTGGGATCCAAGCGGCTCCTGGGATCCTGACTGGCCGACTGGCTACTAGCAAAGGCAGCTAATCTCAGGATGGTCCAGAAGGCGCCCGTAGTCTTCTGAGACAGCATGTCTTCTGCCTAGGCTGCGATTTCTCTCAGACAGATACAGGCGTGCTGTGGCATCAGTGAAGCATGATCCATTGCGTCTACTAATTCCTCACTTCAGGAATGGTGGCCCAGGGTTCTGGGGAGGGGAAATATCCTGTTCAGAAGATGTGCATAATAGAGGAAGAAGGGCACTCAGGGCCTTCCAAGCTCAGAAAAGTAAACTTACAGACTAGCCAGCTCCTCCCTTGCCCTAGGGCCCCATTACCCACTGCACCCCTGATTCTTCATTCATGTGGCCCCTCTCTATACATAACTGTACTGGCATCAGAGGAGAGCCCAGTTCGGTGGCTACCCTAAGGAAAGGATTGGAATGCATGGAGGTTACCGCCCACAGAGGGGGCTTAGGCAGCCCATACCAATTATGGAAGTAGGTGAGCTTGATTATTAGGGGTTTGGGGGTTCAGCACCCCTCCCTGAGCCTAGGGTAACCCTTAAAGTGGAGGGGAAACTTGTTGCCTTTCTTGTTGATACTGGGGCTCAGCACTCGGTTCTCCTAGAATCCCATGACAAGCTAGCTGACAAAACATCCTGGGTGCAAGGGGCAACTGGAGTGAATCAATATTCATGGACTACCTGAAGAACAGTGGACTTGTTCGTGGGTCGAGTATCTCACTCATTCATGGTTATCCCCGAATGCCCATACTCCTTACTGGGAAGAGACCTGCTAATAGATATTGGACCACAAATAAGCTTTCACCCATAGGGGACTAAAGTTCTGGGTAAGGATGGACATACTATCCAAATACTCTGAGCCTATAAGATGAATATCCCTTACATCATCAGCCTCCCCCTCCAATATCAGATATAGACTGTTGGCTACAAAAATTTCTCCAAGCATGGGCGGAGACTGGAGGAACAGGGCTGGACAAACACAGGCCAGCTATATAATAGAACTAAAGCCAGGGGCTGACCCAATTCAAGTCAGACAATACCCAATGCCACTGGAGGCATGAGTGGAGATCACGCCCCATTTCAGGAGGTTACTTAAGCTGGGTGTTTTGAGCCCATTCCAATCTGCTTGGAATACCCCTCTGCTTCCAGTCCAGAAGCCACAAACCAATGATTATAGACCAGTCCTGGACCTCAGGAAAGTGAATAAGTGGGTAATGGACATACATCCAACTGTTCCAAATCTGTACACCCTTTTCAGTACCCTATTGCCTACCCGGACTTGGTACACCATATTATATTTAAAAGATGCTTTTTTCAGCCTCTATTGCACCAAAGAGCCAAGAAATATTCACTTTCTAATAGACTGATCCAGAGGAGGGAATCAACAGACAAATGACCTGGACCAGACCGCCACAAGGGTTCAAAAACTCCCCCACCAGGCACCCTAGCCCCTCATGGCACTCCAGTGCCATGAGTCCATTTCTTGTCCCTTGTTCCTCATGGATTCTATGCCTAGGCACCATGAGTTTTCCGGTGCCCTAGCCCCTCATGGCACTCTAGTGCCATGGGTTTTTTTTCAAGCTGCCCATTTCTCATGAGTTCTTCAGCACCCTAGCCCCTCATGGCATTAGTGAGTCCATTTCTAGCTCCATGAGTTCTCCAGGTCCTCCTAGCTCCTCATGACACTCCACATCTGGAGTCCATGAGTTCCAACCTTTCTCTTCTCTAATAAACTCTGCCTTAATCCTCAAAAAAAAAAAATAAAACAAAAACAAAACACTCCCCTGCCATCTTTGATGAGTCACTCCACCATGATTTGGGTGAGTTCTGTTCTAACCACCCTGTGCTAACTCTTTTGCAGTATGTGAACGACCTCTTGGTGGCAGTATGCCTACAAGGTACTGAGGACTTGCGCTGACCTTAAGAGCCCTAGGATACCAGGCCTCTGCCAAGAAGGCTCAGATCTGCAAAACTGAAGTCTATAAACCTAAAGGATGGACAAAGGTGGCTAACGGATGCCCAGAAAGAGACTGTACTTAGAATACCTTGGTCCCAGAATGTCCGACAAGTACATGAGTTCTTGGGATCTGTAGATTTCTGCCGGTTGTGGATTCGCAGGTTTGTGGAATTGGCACGGCCCCTCTATGAGGCCACTAAGGAGGGACAGGAATTCCAATGGACTGAGGCCATGACACAGTCTTTTGATAAACTCAAGGCCACCCTGTTGTCAGCACCAGCCCTTGAACTCCCTGACCTCACAAAACCATTCCACCTCTACATAGATGAAAGCAAAGGGATAGCAAAAGAAGTACTGACTCAGTACTTGGGCCCTTGGAGATGCCTGGTAGCTTACCTCTCAAAGAAACTGGACCCTGTGGCATCAGGGTGGCCCCCATGTTTGAGGATTATTTCAGCAGTTGCAACAGTAATTAAAGATGCTGACAATCTCACCCTAGGTCAAGAGCTACATGTTATTACTCTCCACGTTATTGAAGGGGTGCTCAAACAACTGCCTGACAGGTGGATTAGCAATGCTCGCCTACCTCATTACCAGGGCCTTCTCCTGAATCCAACCAGAATTCTGTTCCAGACTCCAGCGGCCCTCAACCCAGCCGCCTTGCTGCCTAACCCAGACTAGGACGCCCCATTCCATGAATGCACAGAGATCCTGGCACAGGTACATGGAGTTCAAGCCGACCTGAAGGACCAACCCTTGCCAGATGCAGATACCACCTGGTATCCGAACGGCAGCAGCTTTGTATGAAATGGACAGAGGTATGCGGGGGAAGCAGTAACTACAGAGACTGAAGCCATCTGGGCAGAGCCACTGGCCTCTGGGACTCCAGCCCAGTGGGCTGAATTGATAGCATTAACCAAGGTGCTGACTTTGGGAAAGAACAAAAAGCTAAATATCTACATAGACAGTAGATACGCCTTTGAGACTGCCCACATCCGTCTACAGGGAGAGGGGCCTCCTAACCACTGAGAGAAAGACTATTAAAAATAAAGAAGAGATATTAACTCTCCTAAAAGCTCTATGGTTGCCAAAGAAACTGGCTATTATCCACTGCCCTGGGCATCAAAAGGCGAACACCTTAATAGCAAGAGGAAATGCACTGGCAGATCAGAAAGCGAGGGAGACACCCTTAACAACGGACCATGCTTTATTGACCATACTTCCAGACTCTGCCCACCCTCCATTTGCCTAATAGCCCTAATTATACTAAGAAAGATCTGGAATGGATCAAAGGCCTACCCGTGGTCTAATGCCTCCTTGGATGGTAGAGAGCAGCTGACTGTAGCATCATCCTACCAGAAGAAATGGGACAACAAGTTTTGACTAAAATGCACCAAGCCACTCATATGGGAACAAGGAAAATGCAGGATCTGATAAGGCATGCCCACATCACTGTCAAAGACTCCAGAACCAAGATTGAACAAATAGTGGTGAATTGCAAGGCCTGTCAACTGACCAACGCCATGGTTCACGGAGCTAACGCCCAGGTTCCCAGCTCTGACACAACAAGCCAGAGGCCTACTGGCAAGTGGACTTCACTGAGGTAAAGCCTGGAAATTATGGGTACAGGTATTTGCCTAGTGTTTGTAGATACTTTTTCAGGTTGGGTTCAGGCATTCTCCACCAAACATGAGATGGCCTAGATGGTGGCAAAGAAACTGCTAGAAGACATCTTATCCAGGTATGGATGGGCTGTTATGATAGGCTCAGACAACAGACCAGGATTCGTCTCTAAGGTAATTCAGGGAATAGCTCAGGTGCTTGGGGCAGATTGGAAATTACATTGTGCTTACAAGCCCCAAAGTTCAGTCAGGTATAGAGAATGAATAGAACTCTAAAAGAGACCTTGACTAAATTGGCCCTGGAGACTAGTGGAGACCAGGTAACTCTCTCCTGCCCTTCACCCTTTATAGGGTCCGTAATTCTCCCTATAAATTAGGGCTCACCCCTTTTGAAATTATTTTTGGTATTACCCCCCCCCATTATTCCAAACCTACAGTCCAAAGTGTTCTCTGAATTTGATGATCATGAACTTTTATCTCTCTTTGGGGGCTACAGCAAGAGGTATGGCCTAAGTTAAAGGCCCTCTACGAGACTGGACCTCCTCCAGACCCACACTGGTATTGACCTGGTGACTGGGTGTGCATCTGGAGACACCAACGAGAGACACTCCAGCCACGCTGGAAAGGACCTTACATTGTGATCCTGATGATGCCCACTGCACTCAAAGTCAATGGAATCACCCCCTGGGTCCACTACAGTCTGACCAGTGGATCCATTCACCATGAGGAAGAACTTTGTTCCAGAATGGAAATGCCAACAGAACAAGGACAATCCCCTAAAGCTAAGACTGCATCGTTCTTTACCACACTGATGTTACTCGCCTACCCCGCCACTAGCTCCAACTGAGATCTTCTAACGCTCATGTACCAATGAATTTAACTTGGGAGATATTTAACCTAGACAAAGAAATCCTATACACTGTCTCTCAGATAATGCCCCCTAACACCTGGTTCCCTGATCTGAGATGAGACCTGGTCGATTTGTTCCCTGATGTAAAATGGATGGGGGTCGGAGAATTCCTTCAGGAACACCCGTGCTATATATGTTCTGACCACATAACTACAAAGGGTCATTTAAAGAAATGTGTCGAGATCCAGAGTTATTACTGTAAAAGCTGGGACTGTGTCTCTGGGGGGGGGGGGAAATCTGGTGTTCACCTCCTCAGAAAGGAGATTTCATCTCTCTTTCTTGGAGCCAACCTATAACCTATAGCCAAACTTAGGTGTCCTCCCCCCAAATGGGGAATCAAGGAGTGCTGCAACCCTATAACAGTAAAGTTCACTAAGGAGGGAAAACAAGACAGGAGATGGATGGGACATGCCTGCGGCATATGTCTATATGACAGCTATAGATGGCCCCACAAGTCAGGCCTGGAAACTATATTTATAATCCAACTCCGGTCCCAGATCTTCATTTAAATGCTTGCAGGTCCCACTCAAGCACTAGTTCCTTCCCCCAGATGGGCCACTCAGGCCTCTGCCATGGCTACACCCAGTCCAGTTATCACCAGATCCTTCCTGGTAACCTCACCCCCTGTCACCTCTGTCTCACTACCCCCAGAAAACAACCCACTTTGAAACCTGTTAGTACAGAGTTACAATTTCCTGAACACCACCCAGCCCAACCTCACCCTGTCCTCCTGGCTTTGTTATGATGTACAGCCCCCTTTCTATGAATGTATAGCAATGATGGGGGACTATACCACAGCAACTGTCTAGAGCACTTGTCAATGGCAACAGAAAACAATTGCAGGCAGTGTCAGGACAGGGTCTCTGTCTCGGGTATCTTTCTCCTGAACACAGATCCCTGTGTCATCAGACCCTACCAGTTATAGACACAAACTACCATGTACCCCCTAATGGAACATGGTGGGCATGTAATACAGGACTAACCCCCTGTGTCCATGGGCAGGTGCCAAAACAAATGGGAGGATTCTGTGTACCGGCAATACTTTTTCCCAAAATCATTTACCATCCCTATGAGGAGGTCCTCAGCAAGATCTTAAGTGTGCCTGAGATAATTAAGAGAGAACCAATAACCACCCTCACCCTCACCATGCTGGTTGGTTGAGGCATTGCTGGAACAGAGACTGGGATATCTTCCCTAGTGATGCAGAACACTCATTACTACGGTCTGTAGGCTGCCATAGACATAGATATAGAAAGATTGGAGGCTTCCATCTCCCACCTCCAGAAATTTCTCTCCTCCCTTTCTGAAATGGTGTTACAAAATCAAAGAGGATTAGACCTGTTATTTTTACAATGGGGGGGTATGTGTAGCCTTAGGTGATGTTGCAGTCAGCCTGCATGGTTGCTGATAAATGACCATCAAACGGCTTAAGGGAACAAGGATTCATTCTCTCTTATGATCCCCAGTTACAGTTCTCAGTCCAGCTTGATGGAAGAGCACGCACCAACACCAGGGCCAAGGGAACTGGCCACACCATCACCACATAACAGCTGAGAGATGGACAGTCCTTACTTGCTAGACCAGCATGTCTGGCCAAGTGAAAAGAAGGATGCCAACTCTCTCAACCAGCTCTCTGAGATTTATAGAGGGCCTACTCCCACTCACCATGGGCTGGGCCTTCTCTATCAGCTAGACAATCTCCTTCAGGTTTGCTCTGGGCTCAACTCAACTACTAATTCTTCACAAATGCGCCCAGAGCTCAAACCTGAACAGTCTAGTTGACACCTGTGCCTAAGCATGACACTCCATCCCTTGTCAACTTGACACAAAAACATAGCACTTTTTATTATTATTTATTCAATTGTGCGTGTGTGCATGTGTGTGTGTGTGTGTGTGTGTGTGTGTGTGTGTGTGTGTGTAAAACCACGGATGAATTCGCGAACCACCATGGACGCCTCCACCTCCTTGTTTACTCTGCCCCAGGATTCACAGGCTCCACTCTACCAGGACCAGAAACGCAGGCCGCCCCTGCTTCCGCCTGGCGTCTATACGTGGGGTCTAGGATCCAACTCAGGACCTTCTGCCTGCAAGGCAGAGGCTTAATCCCTGAGCCACCTCTCCAGCCCCAAAAAACATAGCACCTTTAAACTGCAACCTTCAATCTTTGTCCCTACAGATGTTAAAAAGTTATTTTAAAAATATAAATACATTTCATGGACAAATTTAAAATGTTCTCTCATTAAAACTTCAGTTTTAACATTTTAAAAGTTCAAAGTTTCTTAACCTTAAGAATCTTGAATCAGGGGGCTGGAGAGGTGGCTCAGGGATTAAGCATCTGTCTTGCAGGCGGAAGGTCCAGAGTTCGGATCCTAGACCCCATGTATAGATGCCAGGCAGAAGTGGTCCATGGTGGTTCCCGAATTCACCCATGGTTCTACACACACACACACACACACACACACACACACACACGCAGGCACGCACAATTGAATAAAATAATAATAAAATAAAATAAATAAATAAATGTAAAAGAATCTTGAATCAGAATAAGTTACTTTAAAACAGATAAAACATTAAAACAGAAGTATCTTAATATAATAAGAAAACATTAGATTAAGATCAAAGTCCAGCAAATCACCACATCCTGTACTTCAATGTCCATCTTCTGCCGCTCATCATATAGTCAAGGTGGCACAAAGATTCTAGGCATTCCCACATTCCCAGTCCCTGTTTGCAGCTCAAAGTTATAAAAGCAGAGTTCCTTGAACCAGGCTAAATCTCCACTCACAGTCATCCTCAGCATACATCCCATGCTTCTGGCATCTCCAACAGTACTCTGGGTTCCTCTGCAGCTGTAAGTTTCACATTCTCTGGCAGGAACTCTGTGCCTTCCACTTGGTGCCAAGCTTTTGCTGCGCTCCATGAACCCTTCAATAGTACACCAAAACCAGTACCACCTGGGTGGGGGGCACTGTCAGACTCCGAAACAAGTCCGAAATGTAGTTTGGTCCACTTGAGCCACAGCTGCACCAAATCTTGTGCTCTGATGCTGGAAAAGCCTTTTCTAGGCAGCCAAACTTCCAAAGGACAAGAAATAGCCTTAACCTGGGCTTTCAGCCCTTGAAGGAATCTGGGTTTTTAAACCACGAACTTGCCATACAGTGATTTTCACATCTTCCACCGTCTCAGTGCAAGTCCCTAGGTTTTCCTTCATTGATGCTCATTTCTCTAACAATGGCAGCTATTTGGCTGCCTGCCCTTTTCTCATGCAAATCCTCAAAGCTGCTAACACAGCTCTCCTCTATCAAGCAAACCAGTCTATCATCTTTAAATTCAACTTTGCCAAAGTCCTTGTTCCCCTCATCACAAATTGGCCCCAAACAATCCATAACTCTCTCAGCACTGACATTGGCCACTAAACTCTGAAGAACGGTATTGGTAATCCAAAAAGTGAAAATCTTCAAGCATTTCCAACTTTGTCCAGCAAAACCGTTCAAAAGCCACAAAATCCACATAGTCAGATTTATCAGCAAATTCTGGTACCAAATTCTGTTGCAGTCAGCCTGCATGGTTGCTGATGAATGATCATCAAACGGCTTAAGGGAACAAGGGTTTATTCTCTTACGATTTCTGGTTACAGTTCTCAGTCCAGCTTGATGGGAGAGCACGCACCAACACCAGGGCCAAGGGAACTGGCCACACCGTCACCACATAACAGCTGAGAGATTGACAGTCCTTACTTGCCAGACCTGCAACAGTCAAATTGACACCTGTGGCTAACCATGACAGGTGAGGAATGTTGCTTCTTTACTGACCACTCAGGTGTGGTCAAAGAATCAATGGCTAAGGTGAGGGAGGGTCTCACCAAACAGAAAAGAGGAAAAGAATAACAACAAAGTTGTTTTGAGTCCTGGTTTAATCCCTCCCCATGGCTGACCACTCTAATCTCCACCTTACTGGGACTGCTGTTGATCCTCCTACTGATCTTAACTTTTGGGCCATGCATTCTTAACAAAATGACTTTTGTCAAGGAAAGGATGGTTCTAAGACATCAATACCAACCATTACAATTAACCTATGGGCAGGAAGAATATTCTACTTCAGGCCCATGATTGGGCCTCAGGATTACCAAAGAAAAGGGGGGAATGTGGGGCCTGAACCAAGAAATGCCATTTTATATATACTCCTATTTTGTACTTGTTCACTTGTCCACACCAAAAAACACTAGATAGATTGTTTGACCCAACCAACTGTGTACATGACTCCAGCCATAAACAGTCGGTTCCAAATTAAAGAATACTTTATACTCTGGACCCACCACTAGCTAGGAGGACAGCCTTGAATGATAATGTGTAAAGATTATGAACCGTGCAGATTATGAACCAATTGGAAGCAAGCCACTAGCTGCTTGAGAAATTCCAAAGACCATAAGTAATATAGGATGTATTAGAAATGGCAGGTGGGGGGCTGGAGAGGTGGCTCAGGGGTTAAGCCTCTGCCTTGCAGGCGGAAGGTCCTGAGTTCGGATCCTAGACCCCACGTATAGATGCCGGGCAGAAGTGGGGGCGGCCTGCGCTTCTGGTCCTGGTAGGGCAGAGCCTGTGAATCCCGGGGCAGAGTAAACAATGAGGAGGTGGAGGCGGTCCATGGTGGTTCCCGAATTTGTCCGTGGTTCTACACACACGTACACACACACACACACATACACACACACGCACACATGCATACGCGCACAATTGAATAAATAATAAAAAAAATTAAAAAAAAAAGAATAAGGGAAAAAAAAAAGAAATGGCAGGTGGTCAGAGCTGACCAATCTCCACTCGCCAACACTATTTTTACTTTTATTTACCCAATCATGTATCTGTCAGGTTGTAAACCCCCTCCTTCTATTGAAATAGTTTATAAAAGAATGTATAAAACCAAGATTGGGGCTCTCATTCTGGATCTACTGCGTCAGAGTCTGGGGGAGAGACCAAGATCGAGCCATTTTGCATAATAAAGCCCTTGTATTTACAGCTCATGGTGGTCTGTTGGGATCTAGGAATCTGGTACAACACACCCTCAGATGTTGGTCAAGTGGTCACCCATCTTCTTGATGAACTTCAACTCTTCATCCAGAAAGCGATTCTCCAGCAAGTCACAGAGATGGGGGGGGGTCTGTGTGGGATGAACCTAGATCATGAAGATCCTACATGGCCAGGTTCAGGCTCTTCTCCAGGCCAAGGGAACTTGCATAACATCCTGAGTTTTACTCCACTCATCCTGAGATGGCTTCTGTGCGTCCTGGAATACAGCACCACCACCACATTGATTCTGCAGCATGAGCAGATGTTGGGTGCCCTGGCCACTTCTCATTGGATAACTCTCAAAAGAAAGTGGCCCACACCTTCCAGAGCCACATCAACAAGATCAAACTAGTAGCCTAAAGAGAGGTAGATATAGGAGACCTTCACATGCAAGCTGACTGGGCAGTTGACCACCCTCTACCTCAGTAAAATAATTCTGACGAATTGGGAAGTCATGGCTAATCAGCAGGATAGAGCAAATCTCAAAAACGAAGTGCAGGCTGCTCCTGGGAGCTGAAGGTGGTGAAGCAGATGGTTCTGGAGGTTATACAGAGACTGAAGGGACTGAAATGCAAGGTGGTTGTGAGGAGGTGTGGAGAGGGAGGTGGGAGGGAAGAGGAAGTTCCCCCCATCTCATCTGTGCAAACACTGTAGAAGCAAGACACAGATACTCGAGACCTTGGCGGGTGCAGTTTCTATTGTATTTTTTTAAATTATTATTTTTCCACTCATACAAACTTAATAGGTACCCCGGTCCCCTCCCTCACTCCATGCCTCCCCAGACCCCCTTACTCCCTCCCCCCATTTCCCCTTACTTTCACCCCCTCCCTCCTTTTCTCCAGTACCCCCCTCTTCCCCCTCCAATCCCTGGAGCATCCTTTAGTGTGAATGTCAAACTTCCCTCTGGGTCCTCTTCTCTGATGCGGTCAAAGGATGCAGTGGCATTGCCTACAGCCCTTTCTTGTGCTCCCCTTTAGTATGGGAACACTATTGTGACTGTTAATGCCTTGCCTCTAAGGATCCTAATGCCTATGACCCATGCTAGACTTTGGAGGGTCATTGATATGTCAGTCATTGCACAGGTCATGCAAAGTCTTATTATGGTTACTTCGGCCTTAACTTGTGTGGAGTATCTTGTGTATCATTGCTCCTTCCCATCTTTAGGCTCTTACAATTTTACTGCCCCCTCTTCTGCAAATTTCCCTGAGCTTTAGGATGGGGAGAGATTTGGCTAGTCTGGATCCAGGTGATTAATGTAGGGTCTCTGATGTTCTGAATTATGGTTTGTTGTTTTTTTCAGGTTTGCTGTTCCTGCACCTCCCTTGGCTTCATCCTGATTGGTATTGGATGCCACCTCCTAGCCAGAGATAAAAGACTGTTAAAATAGACTCTTACTATCAGAGTAGATTCAAAGGTAGATGGAATAAGAGTATGAGATCGTGGTGAGGGGGGTTCAGTCTCCCATTTGCAGGATGGTTACCATCTATCTGCCAGACTCTATGCCCTCCCTGACTGGTGAGATCAAACCCCCTCAGTTGCAAGTAACCAAGAAGGAAAGTGAGTGAGCTTAGCCAGATGTCTCACTACTTACTTGCAGTACTTGATGGTGACCTATTTTCTCTGCTGTAGCATGATCCCCTCTCTCCTTGTTTCTGGGGAGCCCTCCTTCCCCTTCCCTTCTGTTTATAATTTTTGAAATTGCTGTAGGTATTACAGAGATTTATCTTTGAATATGACATTAAATGGGTTTTGTATTAGGATCCACCTATTAGTCCTGAAGCTCAGGGAAATTTGCAGAAGAAGGAGCAGTAAGATTGTAAGAGCACAAGGATGGGAGGAGTCATGATATGCAAGATACTCCACACAAGTTAGGGCCAAAGCAATTATAATAGGACTTTGCATACTTACCTGGCAGGGGAGATACCATGATCACGAAGGTGGTTTTCCCAGGGCGAGGCTTATCCATTGCACTCCGGATGTGCTGACCCCTGCGATTTCCCCAAATGTGGGAAACTCGACTGCATAATTTGTGGTAGTGGGGGACTGCGTTCGCGCTCTCCCCTGGAAAAAAAAATAGGACTTTGCATGACCTGCGCTATGTCCAACACATTATTGACCTCGCAAAGTCTTGCATGGATTAAAGGCACTAGGATCCTTGGAGGCTAGGGACTGAAAGTCACAGTAGTGTTCCTAAACTTAAGAGGAACAAAGGAAAGGGTTCTTGGAAATACCCCTGGGTCCTTGCACCTCATCGGAGAGGAGGCCCAGAGGAGAGTTTGGCATGCACATTAAAGGATGCTCCGGGGATTGGGGGGGGAGGCCCTGGGGGATGAGGAGGGAGAGGTGAGGGGAGGGAGGAGCAGGGGGGTCCAGGGGAGGTGGAGGGAGAGAGGAGACTGGTGTACCTGTTAAGTTTGTATGAGCAGAAATAATAATAATAAAAAAAAGAGTTTAAAAAAAAGGATCCACATATTAGGGAGTATACATGGTGCTTAATTTTCTGTGTCTGGGATACTTCACTCTACGATTTTTTCTAATTCCATCCATTTCCTGGCAAATTTCATTAATTCATCTTTTCTGATGGCTGAGTAGTATTCCATTGTATAAATGTACCACATTTTCCTTATCCACTCGTCAACTGTTGGGCATTTGGGTTGATTCCATGACTTTGCTATTGTAAATAGAGCTGCTATGAACATGGCTGTGTTTGTGCTATCAAGATAAATTTTTGCTCTATAGGGGATTATTCCCAAAAGTGGTATAGCAGGGTCATATGGCATTTCAATCTTTAACTTTTTTAAAATTCGCCAGACTGATTGCCAGAGTGGTTGTATAAGCCTGCATTCCCACCTGCAATGTAGGAGAGTTCCCTTCTCGCCACATCTTCTCCATCTCTCACAAGCATTTGATGTTCGTATTGTGGATTTTTGCCATCCTGACCGGGGTGAGATGACATCTCAGGGAGGTTTTGATTTGCATTTCCCTGATGGCTAAGGATGTGGAACATTTTTTAAGATATTTGTTAGACATTTCAATTTCATCCCTGGTAAAGTTTCTTTTGAGTTCCAAGGCCCATATTTTAATTGGGCCATTTATTCCTTGGTGCTTAGTTTTCTAAGTTCTTTGTGCACTCTGGAAAATAGATCTCTCTCAGATGTGTGGTTAGTGAAGATTTTTCTTCCATTCTGTGGGTTGCCTTTTTGCTTGGGTTACAATCTTTTTTTTTTTAATTTTTTTTTTATTTATTCAGTTGTGCGTGTATGTGTATGTGTGTGTGTGTGTGTGTGTGTGTGTGTGTGTGTGTGTGTGTAAAACCACGGACGAATTCCGGAACCACCATGGACGCCTCCACCTCCTTGTTTACTCTGCACCGGGATTTACAGGCTCCCCGCTACCAGGACCAGAAACGCAGGCCGCCCCTGCTTCCGCCTGGCATATATACGTGGGCCTAGGATTAGAACTCAGGACCTTCCGCCTGCAAGGCAGAGGTTTAACCTCTGAGCCACCTCTCCAGCCCTGGGTTACAATCTCTTTATCTGAACAGAAGCTCTTTAATTTCATAAGATCCTATTTGTTGAGTGCTGGTTGTAGTGACTGTGCTATTGGATTACTGTTTAGGAACTGTTGGCCTAGTCCAATCAGCTCGAGGGAGTTCCCAACCCTTTCAACTATGGTTTTTATAGTCTCTGGCCTAATATTGAGGTCCTTGATCCATTTAGAATTAATTTTTGTACATGGTGACAAGTATGGGTCCAGTTTTAATCTTCTGCATGTGGACATTCAGTTTTGCCAGCACCATTTGTTGAAGATGCTGTTCTTTTTCATTGGATTTTTTGGGCCCCTTTGTCAAAGATCAAATGGTTGTAATTATCTGGGCTTATATCTGGGTCTTCAACCCTTATCCATTGATTTACGTGTCTGTTTTTGAGCCAGAACCTGACTGTTTTTATTACTATGGATTTGTAGTATAGATTAAGGTTTGGTATGGTGATACCTCCAGCAGTGGTTTTGTTACTCAGGATTGTTTTTGCTATCCTGGGTCTTTTGTGTTTCCATATGAATTTTTAAATTGGTCAATTTCTTTAAATAATTGGTTTGGGATTTTGATTGGTATAGCATTGAATCTGTCTATTGCTTTTGGTATGATGGTCATTTTTATGACATTGATTCTGCCAATCCAGGAACATGGGAGGTCTTTCTGCCTTCTGGTGTTTTCTGTAATTTCTTTCTTTAGGGTTATAAAGTTTTCATTGTAAAGGTCTCTTACTTTCTTGGCTAGGTTTATACCAAGGTATTTCTTTTTTTTAGGGGCTATAGTAAAAGGGATTTTTCTCTTAGGTCTTTTTTCACATATTTCATCCTGGGCATATAGGAAGGCCACTGATTTTTGTACGTTTATTTTGTACCCTGCCACCCTGCTGAACTTCTGTATTAGTTTCAGGAGTATCCTGGTGGAGTTTTTGGGATCACTCAGATATACAATCATGTCATCTGCAAATAGAGATAACTTGACTTCTTCCTGATCAAAGCAGGAATGCTTCAAGTTTTTCCCCATTGAGTATAATCCTTGCTGTTGGCTTGTTGTATACAGCTTTTATTATGTTGATAAAGGTTCCTTCCATTCCAACTGACTCTAGGGTTTTGATCATAAGGGTATTGGATCTTGTCAAAAGCTTTTTCTGCATCTATTGAGAGTATCATGTGGTCTTGGATTTTGGAGTGGTTTATATGGTGAATTACATTTATTGATTTGCATATGTTGAACCAACCTTGTGTGCCTGGGATAAAGCCTACTTGATCATCGTGAATAATCTTTTTGATATGTTTTTGAATCCGATTTGCTAAGACTTTGTTGAGAATCTTTGTATCTGTGTTCATCAAAGAGATTGGCCTATAGTTTTCTTTTTTAAGTGTATATTTATTAGGTTTGGGGATTAAGATGATATTAGCTTCATAGAAAGAATTTGGTAGTATTCCTGTTCCTTCCTTTGCTATTTGTTTGAACAGTTTAAGGAGTATTTGTGTTATTTGTTCCTTAAATGTCTGGTAGAACTCTGTGCTGAATCCATCTTGTGGGGGTTGTTAGGCCCAAAACCTGCTCTCTGGATGATACATTAGCATCTGAAACGGGCTGTTGAGAGACTCCTCCCCTGGGGGGTTGAGTTTGCCTCTTGTCTGCAAGACAATGGCAGGCCTAACACCCCCTTTGGGAGTAGAGCACCTCCAGGTTGCTGGATCGATTTTGTTTCCCTTAGAAACTGGCTGGGCTGTTCTTCCCCCAACAGTTCTTTCCTGCTTATCTGAGGTATGTTAATGCACAGACCAGGTAACTGTTTTGAGGCATACATTGTGCATTCCCTTCTAACAACAAAGTGCCACGCCTGCTTATCTGGAAACATCATGTCTGATCCCAAAGCAAGTAGATGTCACTCCTGCCTTTTCTTTGTTAACTGGAATGTATACATTTTACATAATCCTGTAAAGAATTTGGTCCTGCTCTTCTTTGATGTTTTCCTAAATTTGGTCCTGCTCCTTGATTGTTTTCCTATGAATACTCATGTATGTTACAATAAAGTTGACTTCGATGATGGACATCCTAGGCTCCCTCTGATCCGATGCCTGATCAATTCCTACCGCTCCCATTTCTGTTTCCTGCACGTAAGTCTGGGTTTATGCTGGTTCCATAGGCCTGGATACCATCTGGTCCAGGACATTTTTTGGTGGGAAGATTCAAGATTACTTCATCGATTTCCTCATATGTTATAATACTATTTAAATAATTCAAAGCTTCCTGATTCAATTTAGGTAAGTTGTGCTTTCTTAGGAATTCCCCATTTCTTTTGTGTTATCAAATTTCACAGAGTATAAGTTTTTGAAATATGACCTTATAATTCTCTGAATTTCTTGGGTATCAGTAGTGATAACTCCATTTTCATTTCTAATTTTGTTAATTTGTGTTTTCTCTCTCTTTTTTTGGTTAATTTAGCTAGGGGTGTATCAATCTTATTGATTTTTTCAAAGAACCAGCTTTTTGACTGGTTGATTCTCTGTATCATTTTCGTTATCTCGATTTCGGATATTTTCCCCCTGATTTTGCTAATCTCCTCTCCTCTACTGCTTTTGGGATCAGATTGCTCTTGTGTCTCTAAATCTTTAAGCAGCATTGTTAATTTATTTATTTGTGATGTTTCTATTTTTTTGGTATAGGCATTAAGAGCTATGAACTTACCTCTTAGGACAGCTTTCATTGTTTTGTTTTGTTTTGTTTTGTTTTCTCTCTTTTTTTTATTTTGCTGCTCATACAAATGTAATAGGTACCCCTGTCCCCTCCCTCCCTCCACCCCTCCCTGCTCCCTCCCCCTTTTCTTCTTCCTTTCCCCCCTCCCTCTTTTTCTCCCAGTGCCCCCTCCCCCCATCTCTGAAGCATTCTTTAATGTGTATATCGAACTTTCCTCTGGGTCCTCCTCTCTGATGAGGTGTAAGGACTCAGTGGCATTTCCTAGAACTCTTTCTTGTGTTCCCCTTAAGTATAGGAACACTATTGTGACTGTTGATCCCTTGCTTCTAAGGATCCTAGTGCCTTTAGTCCATGCTAGACTTTGAGGGGTCAATGATATGTTGGTCACTGCGCAGATCATGCAGAGTCCTATTATAATTGTTTCGGCCCTAACTTGTGTGGAGTATCTTGCTTATCATGACTCCTCCCATCCTTGTGCTCTTACAATCTTACCGCCCCCTCTTCCGCAAATTTCCCTGAGCTTCAGGATGGGGAGAGATTAGGCAGGCCTGATTCCAGGTGGTTGATGTAGAGTCTCTGATGTTCTGAATTGTGGGTTGTTGATTTTTTTTTTCAGCTTTGCAGGACAGCTTTCATTGTGTCCCAAAGATTTTGATAAGTTGTATTTTCATTATTGTTGGTTTCCAGGAAATCTTGAATTTCCTTTATGATTTCTTCCTGAACCCAATTCTCATTCAGCATCATAGTTTTTAGTTTCAGTAGTGTATTTTCTGCTGTTTGTTGTGTTGCGGATGTCAAGCTGTAGACCATGGTGGTCTGATAGGGTACAGGCTATAATTTCAGCTTTCCTGTATATGTGGAGATTCATTTTGTGGCCCAATATGGGGTCTATTTTGGAGAAAGTTCCGTGTGCTGCTGAGAAAAATGTGTATTCTTTGGTGCGTGGATGAAAAGTTTGTTCTATCATATTTTTTGAGACAAGGTCTCTAATGAAACAGAGAACTTACCTAAAGGGCTAGTCTGCTTAACCAATGTCTTCTGAAAATTCCCAAGCCCTGCCTCCTGAGGCTGGAATTACAAATCAGCTAGGATATCTGACCAACATTTTTTTAAATTTTTTTTTATTATTTATTCAATTGTGCATGTATGCATGTGTGCGCGTGTGTGTATGTATGTGTGGGTATGTATGTATGTGTGTGTAGAACCACGGATGAATTCGGGAACCACCATGAACGCCTCCACCTCCTCCTTGTTTACTCTGCCCCGGGATTCACAGGCTTCGCCTTACCAGGACCAGAAACGCAGGCCGTTCCCACTTCTGCCCGGCGTCTATATGTGGGGTCTAGGATCCGAACTCAGGACCCAAAATCCACAATACAAACATCAAATGCTTGTGAGAGATGGAGAAGATGTGGCGAGAAGGGAACTCTCCTACATTGCAGGTGGGAATGCAGGCTTATACAACCACTCTGGCAATCAGTCTGGCGAATTTTAAAAAAGTTAAAGATTGAAATGCCATATGACCCTGCTATACCACTTTTGGGAATAATCCCCTATAGAGCAAAAATTTATCTTGATAGCACAAACACAGCCATGTTCATAGCAGCTCTATTTACAATAGCAAAGTCATGGAATCAACCCAAATGCCCAACAGTTGACGAGTGGATAAGGAAAATGTGGTACATTTATACAATGGAATACTACTCAGCCATCAGAAAAGATGAATTAATGAAATTTGCCAGGAAATGGATGGAATTAGAAAAAATCGTAGAGTGAAGTATCCCAGACACAGAAAATTAAGCACCGTGTATACTCCCTAATATGTGGATCCTTTTTTTAAACTCTTTTTTTATTATTATTATTTCTGCTCATACAAACTTAAGGCAGAGGCTTAACCCCTGAGCCACCTCTCCAGCCCCCTGACCAACATTTTACTTGGGAGCTGGGGATACAAACTCTGAACCTTTTTCTTTAGCCACAGAGACACTTCCCCAGCTCATTCCTCTGCTTTGTGATTCTGGTTAGCCTCTTTGTCCTTACTAAAGTAACTCATTGAGCATGTCGAATGTGCCTGTCCTTTTTATTAGTGCTCTGTATGAATCCTATCCTATCATCTTATGTTTTGTATGATCCCTTTCATATCATCTTTTGCTCTGTATGAACCCTCTTATATCATTTTATCCCTACTGTATACATGAGACTTGAAGGGAGAAGAAATGTCTGAGCTCCCAGTGGTATTACCAATGTGGCAGAGATGGGATTGAATCCCTTCTGTGTTCAGGGATTACATGTTATATTCTCAAAACTCTCTCTCTCTCTCTCTCTCTCTCTGTCTCTCTCTCTCTCTCTCTCTCACACACACACACACACACACACACACACACACACACACACTCATGCTCACACAACCTCTGTAGCCCTATGTGTCCTGGAACTCACTATGCACACCAGGGTGGCCTCTGATTATGCTGATCCTCCTGTCTCTGCCTCTGGAGCCCAGTGATTACAGGCCTGTGCCATCATGTCTACTCTTTACAAATTGACACAAAATCTCTCCACATAATGTAGGTTGTAGCTATGTTACAAATGACCATCGCCCAGGTTGGCCTCAAACTCCATCCTCCTGAGTTCTGGGATTCCAAGTTCAACCATCTCACCCCACTCTGAAGTTACTATTCCCCCTCCTTTTATTCTGGTATTAAGGACCCTAGGGCCTTGTGCATGCCAGACAAGCACGGAATCTGTTCTTTCTACTGTGCCCCACTGAGGCCACACTCTCCCCTGGCACCTCCACTACTTACTTATCTCACCACTCCACTGCAGCAGCAGGATGTCTGAGTGGGGAACCTCAGTGTGTATGGTGCCTCTATGCAGTGAGCTCAGCAATTTTGCTGGTGAAAGAGAACTCTTAAGAAAGCACTTTTCTTCTTTTTCTGAGATAGCTATCAATGTATCTTGGTGAGTGACCACTCCATATTAGAGCTTTGTGCACTAATAAGACTGGGTCCTAAAATAGGATCATCAGTTTTTCATCTTAACCAGTTAAGACCACTTACATACATGTCATTTAGAATACCACCATTACTAATATTCAGGGCTGTGGATGTAGTTCAGTTGACAGAGTGTTTGCACAAAGCCTTGGCTTTGATCTCTGGCACCACATAAACCAACATATGGTATACACCTATAATCCCAGGATTCAGTAGAAGCAGAGGTTAAAGGTCAGCTACATAGTGAGCTCAAAATCAGTCTGGGGTACATGAGATCTTCCATGTACTTCCAAAGACTGTCTGTCTGTCTATAGCAAGAGAGAAGCAGGGAGAGGAGGAGAATAAGAACAAGCAGACAACAATTAGAAAAGCACCCTGGGGCTGGAGAGGTGGCTCAGGGGTTAAGCCTCCGCCTTGCAGGCGGAAGGTCCTGAGTTCGGATCCCAGATCCCACGTATAGACACCAGGCGGAAGCGGGGGCGGCCTGCGCTTCTGGTCCTGGTAGGGCGGAGCCTATGAATCCCCGGGCAGAAGGAGGTGGAGGCGTCCATGGTGGTTCACGAATTCGTCCGTGGTTCTACACATACACAGACACACACACACATGCACACAGTTGAATAAATAATAATAATAATAAAAAAAAATTAAAAAAAAAAAAAAAAAGAAAAGCACCCTGAAAGCTTTGCATGTTGGTGATACACACTCATAATCCTAGCACTCACGAAGCCGAGGCATGAGGATCATGAGTTTGAAGCCAGCTTGGGCTATATAGCAAGACCTTGCCTGCAAAAGATGAAAACAGCAACAACTTATCTCTAGGGCTGGGAATGAAACCCTGGTTTTTAAGCATGCTTATCTTCATTTTATAGACAAGGAAATTGAGAAAGAAAAGTCCTAAGTAAATAATTCTCGAGTGTGTGCTAATAATCATTATGCTATACTCTTGCATTCTTGATATCCAAAAGGCGTCTTTGAGAACAGTCAAACACATAGAAAGGTCCTAACCTCAGAATCTGCATGAGAAGGTAAAATCTGTTAGTGAAGTCAGACACTTCTGGGTTTGATTTTGGAATATTTTACTTATTATTTGCTGTGCTTCATTGTTCAACAATAGCATGAAATACTGATACCGACTTGATGCAATTGCAAGTAGATGGCTTGTCACAATGCCCAATATGTATGAGGATGCCCAATGCTATTAGCCAAGGAATGTCACATCACGTCTTCCTGATGCAGCCTTGTAAGCTCATCCCTTGCTGGGAAGAAGCTAGGCTTGATTTCTACAGCTTAGTCTTGTGACTGATGTCCCAATGGTGCTGGGACTGTCATTCTCCCTCCTTTCCTCTTCCACTTTTCCCTGTTTTGCTCTCTCTCTTTATAAGTAGACACTTTTTTAAAAATTTTATTTTTCTCTCTTTTACTAACACAAGCAGTTGGAAGCTTGTGGACTTTGCTTCCCATTGTTGAAATTGGTGTTGCTGTGGTAGCATTTGCAAACATTCCAGCTGAGAACCTCGAGACAAAACTGCTGAGAAGCTACAAAGGCTTCCCAAGCTTCTTCTGCTTCCGCTTCAAAAAAGAATCTTCTCATTTAGGTATTGGGGCTTCTATGGGATTGGGGGTGGTCTTCAAAAGGGGCCTGTAGTAGTGCTCTCTATTAATCATTCAGATTCTAATCTTGACCGTGCTTCCATTTATTTCTGCTCATTTTTCTCTCCTGGCCTCTATTAGGAAAGGAAGAAAGGCAAAGGCCTAGGAGCAACCAGTGGGAGTGATGCTTAAGAATAATGTGTCTTGACAGATGTGCCAAGATAAAAACAGATTTCCCTTATTTTTGTCTCTTGCAGTTCAATCTGCCTCCAACTTAACTGTGTAACTAGAATAGCCTTGAATCTTCTTGCCTCCCTAGTGCTGGGGCTAGGGGCATGTGCCAACACACTCAGTTAAAAAATTCAGTTGCTTTCTGGGTGCTTACTCTCTGCCTGCCCCCTCTTGTTGGAGCATAAAACTTCATTAATAGAAGGCTGGAGAGGTGGTTCAGGTCTCTGCCTTGCAAGCAGAAGGCCCTTTGTTTGTATTCCAGATCCCTTGTAAAAATGACAGGTAAAAATGATGGTGGCCTGAACTTCCAGTTCTGGACAGTGGAACCTGGGAACTCCAAAGCAAAGCAAAAAGGAGGTAGAGCAATCCAGAATGGCTCTTGAATTCACCCTTGGGCCTCAGCAGGCATACATAGTGCCTTCTGATACACACACACTCTGATACACACACACACACACACACGCACGCACGCACGCACGCACGCACGCACGCACGCACGCACGCACGCACGCGCCCAAACAAAAAAAGGTTATAAGGTAGTTCCTCTATGCATAAGAGCCCCACCTACACATTTTTCATTTGCTTGGTGTTGGAGATTTGATTTCTACTTCATTTATTGCTGAAAGTTAAGCCACTAAATGGATCCATTCATAAAGAATCAAGATGCTGAGTGAATTCACTAAAGCCTGCCAAATAAACAATTTGCAAAGTCTTTTGTGGGGTTGTGTGCAAAAGAGCTGTTAGCATATTGCTTTTACCTAATAGGCACAGCCTGAGAGTTAGGATAGTACTCTTAGTGTAAGGGCCTTCGGAATTCCCTCATAGCCCATCCTTTAGCCTTTTCCTCCTCTGAAATGAGCAGTGTGGGAAGATTGTTCCTCCAGCAGGCAGTCCTGTCTGTCTGCCAGCTACAGCAAAAGGGAACAGAAGGGGAGGCAAACTGAACTGAAATTGAAAATATCAAGGCCTAAATGAACATTGGTCTATATTTTCACAGGAACAATGAAAGTGTGTACAGATTATTTGTGAGTGGATAGCTAGGTTGCCTTGCATAATGTCCACCATATCCCTGGAATCAATGGTGTTGAGAAAGGAAACAGAAGGTTGCCCTTCATGAAAGAAGCTTGTGAAAAGAAGGGAGCACATTCTTGACTGCAAGTGGAAATGTGAGAATAGTCCCGCCCCACTGCCTTTTTCAAAGCTTGGAGAGAAGAGCAGTATAGCTAAGAGTGTGCACTATGAAGCCAGGCTGTCTTGGGTGTCTTCTTACTTTTCACATGTCAACAAGAGTCCCCCTGCTTACGTATAATTCAGGGTCCCTATAGAAAACAGTTGGTGTACTACAATTAGGATAGTTGGAGGAAATACATACAAAAATGTGAACAGAGTGCAGACACACAAAGGAAAGTTCAGCTTGCTGAGGCTAGAAGTAGGGCCTAGTGGGGGTTGAGGAGAAAGAAGTGTTATCCTTGCCAGACTGAGAAGTTGAACAAGACAACAGACTTAAGCTGGAAGGTTGGTTCTCCAGGAAGCCAGTCATTCACGCCTCTGTAGGAGAGAGCCACCAGGGGGTATGTAGTTTTCACCACATCCTCCTGTCAGGATGTTCTTCTTATCTTCTAGATACCACAGGGCACCAGAGAGTCAGCTCTCGTGGTCTAGTTAGATCGCCTTCCAGTGCAGTGGGTGGGTAAATCTCAGAAGTACAAATCACAAGTAGCCAGAGTGTCAGATCTCATATAGCTGTGCCAGCTAAATGAAGTGAAGCACATCAAATACTCCTAAATCAAGAGCCTCATTTACAGAAAAATGTACAGAATTCTGTGATAGACATGTTCTCTGCTTGAGAACCCCAATGTTTACTTTCTTGATGCTGAAAGTATTGGGGGGGAAAACTCTAGCTGCATAGTTATTATTTACGATTAAAAAAAATCTTACTAGTGGGCTGGAGAGATGATTCAATGGTACCTTGCAAGCAAAAAAATAAAAACAAAAACAAAAACAAAAAACACCTGAGTTTGGATCCCCAGACCCCACGTAAAAATGCCCGGCAGGTATAATAGCTTGCTTGTAATTCTATTATTATTTTTTTTTATTTTTATTCAACTGTGTGCATGTGCATGTGTATGTGCGAACGTGTGTGTATGTGTGTGTGTGTGTGTCTGTGTATATGTAGAACCACGGACAAATTCGCGAACCACCATGGACGCCTCCACCTCCTTCTGCCCCGGGATTCACAGGCTCCGCCCTACCAGGACCAGAAGCGCAGGCCACCCCCGCTTCCGCCTGGCGTCTATACGAGGAGTTTAGGATCCGAACTCAGGACCTTCCGCCTGCAAGGCAGAGGCTTAACCCCTGAGCCACCTCTCCAGCCCATAATTCTAATCCTGGAAGGCAGAGCCTCGGAATTCCCAGAGCAAACTGGCTAGGCAGACTAACACTAATGGAATGCTTTGGGTTTAGGTTAGACTCACAGGGCTGGAGAAATGGCTCAAGGATTAAGACTCTACCTTGGGAGCAGAAGTGAGTTCAGATCTCAGGTCCCATGTTTAAAAAATGCCAGACGGAAAGGTGGCGGCCTGCACTTCCGGCTCTGGTGGGCGGAGCCTGGGAAATTCCCGAGGGAAGCAATAAGGAGGTAGAAGCAATCCAGGATGATTCCTGAAGTCACCTTTTTAACATATTTATTTATTCATTCATTTAGTGTGTGTATTACAGGGCACATGTGTCCCTGTGGAGGACCAAAGATGACGACCTTGAACCCCTGATCCCTTGCCTCCACTTTCCAGGTGTTAGGATTACAAGTGTGTATGAAGCACCACACTTGGCACAGATTTTTTTTTTCTCTTTAAAAATATTCTTGGGGGCTAGAGAGATGACTTAGGGGTTATTACTCTGTCTCACAACAGAAGGTCCTGAGTTCTGATTCCAGGTCCCACGAAAAGAAAGCCAGGCAGAAACAATGGCAGCCTGCATTTCTGGCCCTGGTGGGCAGAGCCTGGCCCACCAGAGACATCTTTAACGATTCATTACCAAAAAGCAATGAAGTCAGACACAGAGGAAGTTGTTTGTCATCTCCACTTTCATTAATATTGTTAATAAAAGCTAACACAAAGGTTATGTTTCAGGAAAAGAGATTGTTGTACATAATAGAATTATATACTTTGAAAACTCAAAAAGATAAAATCGGTATATCAATCCCCCTTCTACTGTCTTGCTTAATTCGTGTGTGTGTGTGTGTGTGTGTGTGTGTGTGTCTGTGTGTCTGTGTGTCTGTGTGTGTGTGTGTGTCTGTATGTCTGTGTATTATTGTTGCTGGGGACAGAACCCAGACAGAACAATTTCTTCATTTTTCTTTCTTTTTATCCAGGTTAAAAAAAAATGGATAAAAGAAAATCCACAAACCAGAAAGGAAAGGTTATGGAAAACACTAATACAGCCAAGAAAACCAAAACAGATGCTCCAGATAGCAAGAATGCAACAGATTCAAAGGACAGCAAGATTGTGCCAGATTCAAAAGACAAGACTGGCACAGATCCGAAAGACAAGAAGCCTGCGCCTTCACCAGATCCGAAAGACAGGAAGACCTCGCCGATTTCGCCGGATCCTAAAGACAAAAAGTCCCCGACGCCTTCGCCGGATCTCAAAGACAGGAGGGCATCTCCCGTTTCGTCGGATTCCAAGGATAGGAAGACCTCGCTGGTTTCGCCTGATCCGAAAGACAGGAGGTCCTCGCCGGTTTCTGCGGATCCCAAAGATAGGAGGACCTCGCCCGTTTCGTCCGATCCCAAAGAGAGGAGGTCCTCGCCGGTTTCGCCAGATCCGAAAGACAGGAGGACATCGCCGGTTTCGCCTGATCCGAAAGACAGGAGACCCTCGCCGGTTTCGCCTGATCCGAAAGACAGGAGGTCGTCGCCGGTTTCGCCTGATCCGAAAGACAAGAAACCTGCGCCAGCGGTTTCTACGGATCCGAAAGACAAGAAGCCCGCGCCCGCGCCCGCGCCCGCGCCCGCGCCCGCGCCCGCGCCCGCGCCCGCGCCCCCGCCCGCGCCCGCGCCCGCGCCCGCGCCCGCGACCCCGCCCGCGCCCGCGCCCGCGATCCCGCCCGCGCTCGCGACCCCGCCCGCGCCCGCGCCCGCGCTCGCGACCCCGCCCGCGCCCGCGCCCGCGCCGGCACCCACGCCCGCGCCGGCACCTGCTCCCGCGACCCCGCCCGCGCCCGAGCTGCCTCCAACTTCCCCGGAAAAGAAGATCCTGCCAATTTTGACAGATCCCAAAGAAAAGAAGATCGTGCCAATTTTGGTAGATCCAAAGGAAAGGAAGACTGCGACTGTCCTTTCAGAAAAGAAGGCTTCTGGGACAGAGACAAAAGACAGGAGGACTGTGACATTTGTGACAGACATACAAGAGAAGAAGTCATTGACAGATACCAAAGACATCAAGGCCTTGGGCGAGGCCAAAGAGGTCAAGCCTGTGACGGAGACAAAAGAAGTCAAGCCTGTGACTGAG
This sequence comes from Typhlomys cinereus, assembly GCA_023101885.1. NCBI lineage: Eukaryota > Metazoa > Chordata > Mammalia > Rodentia > Platacanthomyidae > Typhlomys > Typhlomys cinereus. Next base: position 114,604 of record JALPQD010000134.1, on the reverse strand, counting down.
CCGAAAGAAAAGAAGATTGTGACGATTGTGCCAGAGCTCAAAGAAGCGAAACCTGTTGTGCCCGATGTAAAAGAAGAAAAGGTTGTGCCGCCTGTCGTAGAAACAAAAGAAAAGATGGGCATGCTAGAATGGAAGGGTATGAAAATTGTGCCGGATGTAAAAGAAAGCAAGGCCGTGAAAACTGTGACAGATGCAAAGGGCAAGAAGATTTTGGTGGACTTAAAAGAGAAAGCGGTTCCACCAGAGGCAAAAGAGAAGGAGCCCTCCGCGGTAGAGACAAAAGAGAAGAAGGCCATGGCTGAACCAAAAGAAAAGGAGATCATGGTGGAGAAAAAAGAAGATAGTACAACACAATTAGCTCGCACAGTAGTTGATGATATCATGAGTTCTGCTGTTCAGTTTGAGGAAGGTAGTGATCCCGTTTAGTTGCCTTAAGAATTTTCTCATTACAACACCAGGTAATTAATAAATCTATTTCTCGTTTTCAGAAGCTAGAAACCCCATCAAGAACATCAAGTGGCTCACTCATGGAGAATTCACAACAGAAAAGGGCCGTAAGCAAATTGAGAATTTCATTTCGGTAAGTTAGTTGACACAGTCCAGTTTGGGATATGAAGGGTAATGTACATAGAAAGGGTGCTCTATCGATCCAAGGTTTGAGACCATGAAAGCTCTAGAATGATATCAAAGATGTCTAGAATGAGCAAACATCATTTGATATATTGATATTTGATATATTTATATCATTTGATATATAATATACTTTTTATTACATTTTGCCTTAATCATACAAACTCAGTAGGTACCCCCTTCTCCCTCCCTTTCCCTATTGTCCCCCATTGCATTTCCCCCCCTTCCCACCCCTCTCACTCTTACCCTTTCCCATCCCTTCTCCTCTCTTGGTGCTTCCTGCTTTCTCCCTCCCATCCTCCAGAGCATCTGTTTGTGTGGGCGCTGAATTTCCCTCTGAGTTGTCTACACTAGTGAGGGTTTAGGACTCAGTGGCATAGCTTGGGGTCCCTAGCTGCTCACTAGTATGGGAACTCTATTATGTCTATTTAACTCCTTGCCACTAAGGATCCTACTGCCTGAAGCCTTCTCCCCTGTGATCCGTGCTAGACTTTGGGGGGTCGTTGACATGTCAGCCATTGTCTTGGTCAGGCAAGATCCAGTCACATTGTGGCTATATCCTGACTGCTGCAGCCCTGACTTGTGTGGAGTATCTTGCATAGCGCTGGTCTCCCCCCCCATCCTTAGGCTGTTACAATCTTGCTGTCCTCTCTTCCGCAAGGTTCCCTGAGCTTGAGGATGGGGAGAGATTTGACTGATCTGGTTCTGGTTGTAGGGTCTTTGGTGTTCTGAATTATGGATTGTTGTTGGAGCAAATATCATTTCTATCTGGGTTTCAAAATCAAGGGAGAAAAGTCTTTGAAAGTTGAAAAAGCACAACTGTTCACCCAGTGTTCACATCATCCTAACTTCACATCTCCATAGGAAAAAACTATTTCCACTTAAGTACTCTGTCCATGCTGCTGCATTCAATGGGGAGGTGGGAGTTGCTGACCTGAGGAGAGAGAAAGGTTTCTCTAAAACAGTTCGCTTCCAGCAATTTAGCATGCTTATGTTAACAGAGAGGATGCAGGTGGATCAAGGGTCTTTTATGAGTGTGCAAGGTAATGAATCTACACTCATACTAAATATGCTTCCTATTACTGAGATACCGCCCCCATAAATGGTCTTTTGGATTTAGTTTCGGAATATATTGCCCAGTTGGTAAGATACACGTACTATGTATCCTCCCTCAACTCCATCTGTGTCTGGTTCTGACCCCCCCTTGTGGCTTATGCGTGCTTTGCATAATGGATATGGATGAACAGTGACATGAAATCTCTTCTCGCTGTATTTTCTCTGAAGGGAAACTAATAGTTGAAATGGACACAGGTGAATTCCCCTAACCTCCAGACAAGTTCCTAGCTGTTTGGATCCTTTTGGCCAGCCACCTAAGCCTACAGCACCCAGGGAAGTTTCCTAAGTCCTGGCCTCCCTGCTGGAGTGATAGATAGGGGGGTGACAGGGATATCTGGCTTCTCCTAATTCCTCCACCCACCAACGGGTACCACTCACAATCCCAGGAAGGAGGGGTGTCTAGGGCACAGTGGAGATGAACAGTGTAAGCGATTATTGGCTCTCTCCAGTATCTCATTTGGGGTTGACCAAAGGCTTCTGCTTATCGCTCTTGGGTTCTTGAGTTAAGACTGGGATGAGCCAAAACAAGCAATCACATTTTTTTTGCTAACGGAGCTAAAAAGCTAGCTGTCTCAAAATGGCAACATAAGCTCTAAAGGTGACTTGTAAGACCCAAGGTGATGAGGCCTCGCCCAGCCCGCCAGGCTGGTGGGGCGCCCGCAGGTGGGGCTATCTCATGGCGCAAGCCCAGCCTGGCTTGCGTTCTGCTTTCCCTGGGACTGCCTGGGGGGTGGTGGTATTCTAAGTCCCAGAGACGCTGTTGCTGCTGCTGCTGCTGCGGCTGCCTCCGATCCTTCTTAACCAGCCCCCTCTGCCTTTCTCACTGCGAGCATGCTCTCTGGCAGGATCTTTGGTGTTTGCTCTTCCCTGGGCCCTGAGATCCATTTTAATGCTTCACTGCTCTCCAGATCTTTGTCAAAATACCACCGTTTGTTCAGACCTTTCCTGGCCACTTCATCTAGAATTGCAAGCTTCTCCCCTTCTAATCCACTCAGCAGTCTCACCCAGAACATAACAGGAGGCAGGCAGAAAGAGTCAGAGGATGGGAAGAAATGTGGTGAAACTCTTGTCTTCTGGACACATCCTGGCTGTGGCACTCGTGAACTCAAGACACAGCCAGCCAGCATTCCAGCACGGGTGGGAAGGTGCTCACAAGGCCTTACCGGAGAAGCTACTGGCAGCTGATGGTTGCTGGGGGAAGCTGAGTCATTTTTCTTTGGGGATGTGGCCACTGGTGGGTTACTCAAGCTCCTGGCAGATGGCTCCTCACCTGTATGCATGCAGGTAGCACTAATGGAACTCAGTAGGTTATTTAAAAAAAAAAAAAAGAAGACGAAGACATGAAGGCGGGAAGGAAAATGTTAGGGGGGGGTCAATGGGGAGAATGGGGATGGATATAATTAAGATGCACTGTACACATGTATGAAATTGTCAAAGGATAAAGAGCTGTTTGTTTTTTTTTTTAAAGAAAGGGTGAGGGAAAATGAGGCACAAGGGATTGACTGCTGAACTTTCTTTAAAAGGAATAATAAGGGCTTAGGAGTGGCTTGGCAGTTAAAGTCTTTGCCTCCCTAGCAAAATAACCTGTGTTCAAATATCAAGTTACACACACACACACACACACACACACACACACACACACACCTCACACACTCACAATGCCAAGTGGGTATGATGGTCCACCTGTAATTCTAGGAAGGCAGAGCCTGAAAATCCCTAAAACAGGTTCGTCAGCCAGACTAGCCCTCATGGTAAGTTTGGGTTTAATTAGAGACCCAGGCTTATGACAATAAGGTGGAAGAGAGTCAAGGATGGTTGATTCCTAATATTTCCCCTCGGGTCTCCACAGGCACACACACGCAAGTGTACATACATCTGCACACACACATACATGCACTTACATGCAAACATATGTGCACATATTCACACCCCATACACACACAGGAAAGGAATGATGAAATGGGCATGGCCACACATGCCTGTAAGTTATCTCAGCACTTGAGAGGTGAAGAGGGAGGATCAGAAGTTCAAAGTCATCCCCAGTTACATAGCAAATTCAAGTCAGCCTGGGCTATATGAAACCCTGTCTTAATGACAACAACAAAAAAAGTCATACCAAGTTTTAATCCAGGCTGTGTGAGGTCTTAAATGATACTATTAGACAAACATAATTCACTTTCTGTGGCAGGCAGTGGAGAGTGACTGAAGGTTTCAGAGCTGAACCATTAGGTTTGAAGCCATGCTTGAGGAACGTGAACCCTGGCTTCAGTGTGTGGGACAGTCTGGAGAAGAGGTTGGGGACAATGGAGTGTAGATGGGAGACCACTGCCTGGTTCACGTGAGCACTAAGGAAAGCTGAAGTGCAGTAGTGGTCCTGGGATTGGAGAAGAGTGGAGAGGGTAAGATGGAGTTGGATAGGACACACATAAATGAAAGTTATTTCTACACTTATGCATTAGGAAGGGTCAAAGGACTACGTGAGGGCCAGTGAACAGCTTCAGTGGGTAAGGTATCTATCTGCACACAAACCTGGTAACCTAAGTTTGATCCCTGGGGCCCAGAAGGGGGAAGGAGAGAACCAACTTTTTAAAGTTGTCCTCTTACTTCCATGTGTACACCATGACCCATGCACGTGTGCATCCTCTTAAAAAATGGACTGATTTTTTTTTTTTTTTTTTGTCAAGATAGGGTTTCATGTAACCCAGGCTGGTCTGGAAATTGCTATGTACTTGAGGATGACTTTGAACTCCTGATCTACCTACTTCCACCTCCCAAGGGCTGGGATGGCAGGCCTGTGTCACCATGCCCAACTCTGAGTGAATATCTATGCTTTGAATAACATGTTAATTTTAGTTGTGCATTCTCAATCCAACTTCAAAGGTACAAAGAAGATAATCAAGATCAAACTTTTTATTTAAGCCAGGTGTAGTGGTGCATGCTGGTAATCCCATTACTCGGGAATCAGAGATCACGAGTTTGAGGTTAGCCTGGACTATATAGTGAGACGCCGTATAAAAAAAGATTTGAGCTGAAGAGATGGCTCAAGAGTTAAATCTCTGTCTCACAAGCAGAAGGTCTTAATTTGGATCCCAGATTCAACATAAAAACGCTGGGTGAAAATTCTTGCAGCCTATACTTTTGGCCCTGAAAGGCAAAGCCTGGGAAACTCCAGAGCAAAGCAAAGAGGACATAGAAGCAATCCAGGGTGATCCCCAAAGTCACCCTTGTGCCTCCACAGGCACACACAATGCCCTCTGATACACACACAGAGATACACACAGAGAGACACACACATACAAATAAAAAAAAAGATTTGTACTGTACTGGAAATCAAAACCAGTGCCTCACATGTAATAGGCAAATGCTCTATCCCTGAGTTACATTTCCAATGTATTTATTTATTTAGGCTTATTTTCTTTATTATGAATACTTTAGGAAAACCATTGATATTTAAAATGCTATATTGAAATCTGAATTTTAAATAGATTAGAAATCTCAGTTGTTTTTCAATAATTAAACATTCCAAGACTACAAATACCAACAATGATATCTGATTAGATATTTCCTTTAATTTGATTAGTCGTCACTTATAACACATCCAGCCATTTTCCAGTGTGTTTCAAGTTGTAAAAGCACTAGTTGGGTGGCAAGTTATCCATTTGTGAGTGGTCAGTTTGTTTTCAAGACTGTTTTCTTACATCGAGAGATTTATTTAAGTTTTTTTTATTTTTTGAAAATTTCGTACATGAAGACAGTGAATTTAAGTCATTTTTGTTCTAAAGTACCCAATCGTGCCCCCACATGGGTTGTCTGCATTATTAGCATGTGACCAGATACTGGAGTATGGGCAATATATCAGTGGCTACACCACTGAAGAAAGTGCCCAGATTCCTCCTTGAGGGATATGATAATCCTATCACGTGACTCATTATTTCTCTGATCTTATTTTATAAAACATGGATGGCTATAATGAAGAATAGTTGAAATCAAATTCATTACTTTTTAGCTATTCCTGTAGGTAGGTCTTCTGGGGTGGGGACAGCAGAACATGATTCACTCACTAATTATCTTTTAATTACTGACGCTTGCCTTCAAGTCAGGATGTGAAGTGTTTTGTGTGTGGCTGGCATATTTGTATATATACACACCAGAGACTGTCCACTACCACCCAAAGCCCCTATCAAGTGAGTTTTGCATTTCTAGTTTGTTCCATTTCTCCTTCACCATGGGAATAATTAGGAATGTGCACTAGATTGAATCACAATAAAACATTAAGATTTCAGAATAGGGCTGGAACTTTGCTATGTACTGACTTTGTTGAAAGCTTTCTTAAAAAGAGGTTAAAGCAGGGATTTTATCGAAAATGAGAGAAAAGGGAAGAAACTTTTGGACACTTGGTCCAAGGAAGGGAAGGTGTTAAAAGCGTTTGAGAGGAAATCTGGTTTTTCTTTGTGAGAATTCTCTTTTTTTTCCCCTATGAAGCAGACTTGGGAGTTCGAAAACCGCTGGGTGTACTATGCAGACTTTGTAGAGAAGAAAGACTTAATTCATTCCTTCTACTATATCTACCGTGTGCGCTTCAGTGCTCCCACTGCTGTGAGGCCCATGGCGCGTGTCAGTGCTAATGCCTACTTCACCATCAAGTTCAACAAAAGCAAACCTTCGGTAAGCTATTCCTTTTGGGTCCTAGTCCCTTGAGTGAGCATTCAGAAACAATGGAGACTTCTCTAGCCATGGGCATCAGCAATATTCCTCATTGAAAACTTTTTTTAAACTAGTGCCATAGCCCAAGCTAGTCCTGAACTCACTCTATAGCCAAAGATGGCCTTGAAATCTCAATCCTCCTGCCTCTGCCTTTTGAGTACTGAGTTATAGTTGTGAATTTGTTTTGTGAATTTGTGTTACTGGGGGGTTGAACCTAGGGCCTTGTATATGTAAAGAAGGCACTCTATCACTGAGCTATATCCCCAGCTCACAAAACTTAATAGTCGTGTTTCTGATTTCATCTTGATCTGTGCAGTACTTGTCATGGCTGATTATTCCTTCCACCACAGCACTTTGCGACTGGTTTCTAGAACAACATGCTCTTTTGGTATTCTTGGTCACTGACGGTTCCTTCTTAGTGTCTGCTGCTATCTCCACCTCACAGGAAGTAGTTCTTAGGCTGGAGTGTCCTACCACTTAGGCCCGGGACCTCTTTTCCATACTCACTTTTGGTATCTTATTCAGTATCATGGTTTAAATGTCACCCAGAGCTGAGTGTGGCAAGTCATGCCTATAGCCCTGCTATTCAGGAGGCTGGGATAGAAAGATCACTTGAGCTCACAAATTTAAGACCAGCCTGGTCAACATAGCAAGGCCTATATCCTAAAAGCAAAATGAAAACTAACAAAAGATCCAAATTGGGATACTAGAGATAGCCCAGTGGGTAAGAGCTTGCTGCACAAGCATTAGGACCTGAGTTCAGATCCCTATCAACAATGTAAAAAGCTGGGTATGGCCACACATGTGCCTGTAACCCTACAACTATGGGTACAGAGGTATAGCTAAGGCTTGCTAACTGCCAGCCTAGCTCCAAGTTCAACAAAAGACTCTGTCTCAAAAGAATAAGGCAGAAAGTGATAGAAAACACCTGATATTCTTCTCTGGCCTCCACGTAACTATCTGGACATATGTGTATATACATTACTCTCTGTCTTTCTCTGTCTCTGTCTCTGTCTCTCTCTCTTTCTCTTTCTCTCTCCTCTCTCAACCTGGGTACAGTGGTGCACACATTACTCCTAGACCTTGGGAGGTTGAGGAAACAGAAGCACTTGAATACAAGAGTTTGTGATTAGTTTTGACTACACAGTCAAATTCTCCATCTCAAAAAATAAGTATACATCTAACTCAGACATCCCATGTGGAGATTTTTAGTAAAAGTTTCACTCCTTGCTTATGAAACTGTTTTTGTTTCTGTAGTGCTGTAGTGCCAAGCAAGCACTCTATTACTGAGCTACCAACTCAGCTCTAAAAGTGAAAGTGTGCTTTTCCCTTCCACATCTGACCTAATTACAGTCTGCCTTGTTTCATTTGATGGCATATTTCCATATTTCTCACACCTCTCATTGAAACTAAGACATCCAGGTGGCTCTAGCTTCAAAGATATCACTAGATCACACAATTACTTTTTCTTTCCTTTTTCATGTGTATTGTGTATAAGGTGTGTGTGTTTGTGTGTAAATTGTATGTGGGTGGGTACATTGTGTGTGAGGGTGTGTGTATGGAAGCCTGAGGGTGACATCATTACTTTTTGCCTTATTCTTTTTTGAGCCTGGTTCTCTAACTAAACCCAAAGCTGCTAATGGGGCCAACCTGGCTAGCCAGTTTGCTCTGGAAGGCCCAGGCTCCACTTTCCTGACCTGGAATTGAAGGTGGGCCATCTGGGAGGGAGAGGGAATGGAGGGAAGCAGAAATACATACTCAATATGCTTGTAAAACTAGAAAAATAAAATAATTAAAAGAATAAGAAGGTAGCACCCAACCAAAGTAGGCCTTTTAAGTGAATTTCTGTTATTTCTCTGTTTAAAACTTCCTTGTTCTAGAACTTGCATGTATATGCAAATTACCTGTTAAAATGAAGATTCCTTGCTTGGAAGATGGCTCAGGAGTTAAAGCTTTTGCCTCACAAGCAAAAGGACCTGAGTCCAAATCCCGATTTCATATAAAAAATGCCATGCAGATATGGCAGCAGCATGTAATTCCAGCTGTGGAAGGCAGATAAAGTCTGGAAAATCTAAGAGCAAAGCATTAAAGGGGTAGAACAATCCAGAATGATTCCTGCTGCTACCCTTGGGTGTCCACACACATACTCAAGTGTCCACACGTGTACACACACACGTACATACATGTAAAAAAAAAAGAGATTCTGATTGCACAGGTCTGGGTAGTGCTTCAGATTATGCATATCTAACAAATACTAGAGTAATACTGACTTTAAGATTGACATTTGAACAGAGGCCTCATCCAATATAGTCCCTAATTATTCCTGCTTCCCTATGACCTCTTTCTCATTTATTCTGCTGCAGCCCTCTGATCTTGCTGCTCCTCAAACAAGCCTGGTAGAGTCCTATTTTAGGGCACTGACAGTTGCTGTTCCTTCTAACTGGAACATTCTCCAGAAACAGGCATTGCCTGTTCCCTCCTCTCTTTCTCTACACTGTCTTTCCTTTTCTTTTTGAGCCAGGGTCACATGTATCCTGTGCTACCCTTGATTGCCTTATTCTCCTCCTTCCCATTTTCAAGGGATGGGATCGTTGGCCTGTGCCACCATGCCAACTTTATGTGGTGCTAAGGATGAAACCCAGGATTCCATGAATGTTGTGCAAGTATTCTACCAACTGAGCTATATCCCCAACCTTTCACCCCATCCCCATTTGATTAAGGCTTTTCATGGGGATCTTATAATCAGTGAGCCAACTGCTCTGTTCACACATGCACCCCTAAAAAACAAAACTAAACAAACAAACAAACAAAAAAAACCTTTTCAGAGTTTGGAACCTGGAGGATTCTGAAGAGGTGCAATAGATAGAGAGTTCACATCTGGTGATCCATTTCTCCTCCCTCAGCTGTCTTACTGATTGGCAAGGGCAGAGATTTTTGGCTCTTGCTCAAAATTCCAAGCAGAATTTTGCAGGTGAAAAATAGGTGGGAACTACTACAATATTATAACGAACTGCTTTTGCTGCTTTAAAAATGTTTGTGGGATTTTTGGTGCTAGTTTGAAGGCTGTGGGGTCATTAGGAGTGGGTCCTGGTTGGTGGAAAAAGGTTACTGGGTGTAGGGCTTTGGAGGCTATATATATCCACTACCCTTTCTGCCTGAGCTTTCTGCCTCCTTGCCTGTGCCATGTGAACAAGCCATACCTCATGCATTCTTGCCTGGAGTGGAATCCTCTGAAACCAGTAGCCAAAAATAAATGTAGATGATAGAGCTGGGCCTGGTGGCACACACCCATCAGTGGAAGAAAGGAGCTCAGTTCAGGTGATTTTTAGCTACAGTGAGTATAAAGCCAACCTAGACTACAGGAGACCTTATGTCAAAAACAAAAGTGTATTTGTTGGGTGAAGTAGCACACAGATAGTCCCAGCACTTGGGAGGGAAGTTGTGGTCAGAGGCCTGTGTGAATCTAGGAAATCAACACCAGTATAGGTAACAAGGCAAGAACTCTCAAATGTTTGCAAACACTGTTCATCTCTATTTCCTTTTGATGACATCTGTAAGAGATAAGAGATTCACAGCTACATAAACTGGAGTATATAAAAAAGGCAAGACAAAACCCAATAAAACAGCAAAGCTCCAAAACCAAAACAAGAAAAGGTGGCAAAAAAAAAAAAAAAAAAAGGTGGCAAAGGAGTTAGTCAGACTCATATGAACCAGGACCACAAAACTCTGCTGACTTATCACTAATTTGGGGGAGTTGCTTATGATATTTGTAATCAAAATATATCTTTTTCCGAGTGATTTGAATTGCAACTTATATCAGGATAATAAATTCTGGAAATACAAATATATGCATATGCACAAGTGTAAGGAGGAAAAGAATTCAGCGATGGATGGTAGGATTGGTCTATTTACAGTTATCCCTCTCTCTTTCAGCATATGCCTGTTGATGTCTCTTACATCTTTGAAAATTCAGCATTACTTCAAAGGTAATAAATATTTTGAGAATTACTTTTAAAGGGTGGGGTGAAGGCCATCACACTCCAGGAATCCAGCAGGACCTACACCCACAGATAATTCATGTAGAAATGGTCACTTAGTTTTTGTACCACTAATCCTGAAAGTAGGATTCTGTCGCTGTTCTAAAAATTGCTTTTCTTAATGTGTTTTTAAGTACTTAGAAACTTGAAGACTCATTGACAGAAAAGGTGGGGAAGCAGGTCTTGTTTGTTTCTGCAGAAATCTTCAAAGCTTCTTTTTTTTTTTTTTTTTTTGGTGCTGGTAATCAAATCTAGGGCTTTGTACATGCTAGGCAAGTGCTCTACCACTGAACTACAGCCCTGAACTAATTTAACTTATGTATCATAACCCCTTTTAGGCTGGGCTTGGTGGTGCACACTTGGTGTGCTTGGGAGGCTGAGGCATAGAATTGCTGAGTTCTGGAACAGCATGGGCTATAGAGTAAGACTCTTCCACCACTCCCACCATCCCCAAAATCACACTGATTAACTTGAGTTTAACCTCTTTTATTGCATAGTAGCTCTTAAAGATTTTGTATTTAAAGAGTTGTAAAGAAAAGAGAACTATAATCACTTTCTTGCTCACCAGTAATATAACGAACAGGGAACACCTTAAGAGTTCTTCCAGAGTTGTAAAGAAAAGTATAATCACTATCTTGCTCACCAGGAATATAATGAAGAGGGAACTCCTGGCTCAATGTTTTGTTTGATTTTAAAGCTTTTTGTGTTTTTTTTTTTTTCTTCTTCTACAGACCAGGAAAGATTCGCTTTCGGGAACAATGGCTGAGGGACATTACTGAAACCAAACATATTTTGTTGGAGTCCATTCCTTTTAAAGTTGTCTAATTCCTCTTTATAATAAGAATATATTAAAAATATGATACAGCTCATCAAACCACATAATATTGATAGAGTAATAAATTTGTGGTATATAAGCATATAAGTGTTTTTGCATTCACTCATTTCCCATTCTGCAGCTTTCATCACATTAGCAAAGCAACCAGTAAGTTTTCTATGTTCTAAAAACATTTTCCTACCACTGGATCATTTTTAGAGTTTGCAAGCACAGAGCTGAGTTTAGAGAACTGTAGAAAGTTCACCTGTCAGAAAACTGAAGTTAGCACTCGGCTCTTTGTTCTCCTCTGCACCTAAGTCTCCAGCCCAGATACACAATTTTGTATTTTACTTAGGGGGAGGGTAGAGGGGGAGAGAGAGAGAGAGAGAGAGAGAGAGAGAGAGAGAGAGAGAGAAGAGAGAGAGAGAGAGAGGGAGGAGAGAGAGAGAGGGAGAGAGAGAGAGAGAGAGAGAGAGAGAGAGAGAGAGAGAGAGAGAGAGAGAGAGAGAGAGAGAGAGAGAGAATCAGAGGACACTGTATGTCCCTGTGGAGGACCAAAGGTGACTTCGGGAATCATCCTGGATTGCTTCTACTTCCTTCTTGCTTCTCTCTGGATTTCCCAGGTTCTGCCCACTAGGGCCAGAAGTGCAGGCGTTTTTATGTGGGACCTGGGATCCGAACTCAGGACCTTCTGCTTGTCAGATGAGTCTTACTCACTGAACCATCTCTCCAGCCCTGAAACACAATTTTAAAGTTGTGCTGGGTAACAAAATGCCAACAGTTCTACTACAACTCATACTATAATCAGTCCGAAGGTTGATTACAGCTCAACTCAGTACACAGACCCCTTCATTGACTGTAAGGTCATCCTCACAGTCAAATAATGTGTTTGAAAGTCTGAAAAATCCAGTATGCTGCTTTCTTGATAGGATGGCAACAAGCTGACCTGACAACATGGGGCAATGGAATAGGGGTTATTTCAAATGAGCACCTTTACTTCTGGTCACACCAGACAATTACTCATCCTACTTTCTCTATAAGGCTCCCCTGCCTGGCTACAAAACTTTTAAAACATCAGGGACAAAAATTACATTATGCGCTGAAGAATTACTTACAAGGACACAGTACACAGAACACTAATGACAACTGATGTGGTAGGACTAGGCTTTCTTTCTGCTTTTACTATCATATTTGAACAAATAAAAGGAGAGAAAATACTATCAGTAATAAAAGAAACTACATAAATCTTAGAGAATAGCGGAAAAAAAGATGAAAAACACAATAGTTCTATTTGACTCAGCAGCATTTAAACATGGTTTGATGCAGAATCACTCATAAGATAAAACCAGAAATTTTTGGCCTTTTTATTTTTCCTTCCACTTTCTGCTACTAAAGTTATTCTTTGCAGATCTTTCCCAAACAAATCATGATACAAGGAATGGCAAGATTCTGAAGTAAATTAATAATTTCTTTCATTTACTGTATCTTCTCTGGGGAGGAGGCAGAAGAATAAAATGAAAACTCACAATATTTATGTCACAAAATTGCTGCACCAAACTGTACTATGAAAAATAAAAGAATGTATTCCTTCGGTCTCTATGAACCAGTAACAAAAAATGTCCTTAAAGAATAAATGTAAGTGGGAATTATAAATATTGCATTTTATTATAGAAAAGAGTAAATGGATTAACTTTGGGACCTGATTTCCTCCAAATGTTGCAAACTACACTTATTAGTCTAGGAAATATGGTAAAATAAATTATTTCAAGTTCCTCACAGATGTTACTACCTCCTAAATGCTGTTTATTTCAGCAGTTGTGGGCTAAATCAAGATATTTTCTTAGAAAAATGTGCTCTGTACATTGAAATATGGCTGTCTTATTTAAGAGCTTTATGTGTGTGTGGGGAGGATGTGCCCTGGTGTGTTTGTGATGGCCAAAGGATATTCTGGGGATTCTGCTCTCTCTTTCCCCCATGAGATTGCTGAAATCAAACTCAGGTCGAAAGGTTTGGATGGCAAGTACCTCTATCCACTGAGGCATTTCCTTGTCCATTAAAAAACTCCTGAAAAGGGCTGAAGAGATGGCTCAGGGGTTAAGACTCTGTCTCGCAAGCAGAAGGTCCTGAATTCGGATCCCAGGTCCCATGTAAAATTGCTAGGTGGAAACAGTAGTGGCCTGTACTTTGGGCCCTGGTGGGTGAAGCCTGGAAAATCTCAGCACGAAGCAAGAAGGAAGTAGAAGCAATCCAGGATGATTACTGAAGTCAACCTTTGTCCTCCACAGGGACACACAGTGCCCTCTGGTGTACACACACACACACACACACACAGTGCCCTCTGGTGTACACACACACACATACACACACACACACACACACACACACACACACACACACACACACACACACACACACACACACACACACACACACACTAAAAAAAATTAAAAATACTCCTAAAGAAAAGGTGGTCCATGCCTGCAATCTCAGTACTTAGGAGGTGAAGATAAGAGGATAAGGAGTTCAAGGTCTGCCTGAACTAAATAAGACTTTGACTTAAAAAACCAAAACAAAAATAAAACTCTCAAAAATTAAACTAATTAAAGAAATACAGAGTACTCTAATAATATTGTAATCAGAATTTCTTTATTACCCATTGATCTAAATCTATCCAACACATACAATAACAACACATACAATAACATACAATAACAGAGATCAAAACAACCTTGTATTTTCCATATGTAGGTAGGTGTGGGTGTAGGTTGTGTGGGTGTAGAAGAGGGCACTGTGCCCAAGGGTGACTTTAAGAATCATCCTGGATAGCTGTATCTCCTTACTGCTTTGCCCTGGAGTTTCCCAAGCTCTGCCTTATAATGCCAGAAGTGCAGACCTCAGCCATTTCCACTTGGTCCTTTTACTTTTGAGAGAAAAGCTTAACCCCTGAGCCATCTCTCCAGGCCCCAAACTTTTAATCTAGCCAGTTGTGGTTGTGCAAGCATGTTACCCAAACATTTGAAAGGCTGAGGCAGAAGAATCATGAGTTCAAGGGTAGTCTGGGGTACTAGGAAGACCTTTTTTTAAACTAACACCCCAAATCTTCCAACCTTAACAAAAGCAGTCAAAACTCCCACTAGGACCTTCTTCTTCACTCTTATGGCTTACCTAAAGTTGAACAAAATAAGGGAAGGATTTTATGGTGATAAAGTGAGGGAGGATTTTTATGAAGTATTAGATGATAAATATATAAAACTGGTAAGTTTAATAACGTTTAAAATAAAATCTGTCAAGCAGTATCCATACTGGTCCCCAGGCACTGTGCTCTGGATCAAAGCCCAGGCCCCCAGAACCAAACAACAGGCCTGATCTTCTTTCTCTGTAGCTGTAGCAAGCAGTTTGCTTTGCTTTTTAAGTCTGTCTTCTTTGCGGGAATAGAGATGGAACCCAGGTCCTCACATATGTTAAGCAATCATTCTACTAATTATCTACATTCCCAGAACCCCTTGTTTTCAGTAAAAACTTTTCTGTGGATCATGAAAAAAAAATCTGATTACATAAAGTACAGACTTAAAATATTTAATAGCAGTTTCAATTTCATCCTTGTGGAACAACTAAGCAAAATACTCTTGACCATAGTTTTAGATATTATGCTATCATTATAGCTTAGACATGTTTTTACATTGGCACAATAGAGTTCCCAAGACTATATTTGTTTGTCATTTGGCTAAGCCAAGTTGTATTAACACAGCATCTTTCCAGTCCAGTAGGTCGGCATTGAACGATGTGCTACCTACAGGACGGCACTGTAGCGGCTAAGTCTGTATTGTGCTGTCAGTGAAGGGGCAAAGTAGTTGGGTTCTTAGAGTCACGTTCAACAAGGATTCAACTTACCACCTGGAGCAGAGATGGCTGCTATGTTCCCCACAGTCCCATGTAGACCCCAACACTGTGACCTCATGGTGTATACGGCTGATGAGATGTGCTTCCCACATGCTCACTTAGCTTGCTCCCATGGCTGTAGCACTTGCTGCACACTAGCCGCTGGCTTGTCATTTTCCTGACTTGTAAGTTCACTGGTATGGATGTGATCAGAATGCCCTGCCTATTGCTGCCCAGTACTCAGCCAGCCCATGCACTTGGTCTTGCAGTAAAAACATGTGGAACAACAAAAAAAAGATCAAGCTTGCCCTTGACCTGACTGGAGGAGTCGTAGTGCACACTGTGTGTGCCTGTGGAGGCCCAAGGGTGATTTCTGGGAATCATCTGGGATTGTTCTACCTCCAATTTGCTTCGTTCTGGGATTTCTCAGAACCACCTTCCAGAACCAGAAGTGTAAGCCGCCGCCATTTCCACCTGGCATTTTTATGTAGGATCCAGGATCCGAACTTAGGTTCTCCTGCTTGTGAGGCAGAGTCTTAACTTGTGAGCCATCTCACCTGCCTCTCAACACCATATTTGAAAGAATGTTTTGGCAGTGCTGGGGATGAATCTCAAGACCTCATGCATGCCAAACAAACATTCTACCTCTGTGCTATATCCAGCACCTTTAAGAACTATTTTAAGAATTTAAAACATCGAATACTCACTCACATTTTCAATTCCACAAATCCATGAGTTAGCTTCTTGACTTGCTTCTTTTAGAGCACAAGTATGGACTTAAAATCAAAATATATTTTCAGGGCAAACTATGTATTATATAACACAAATCCATTTTTAAATTCTAGGTTTGCTTTTCATAGCAACACCTTTATTTTGTTAACAAAAGTAGCCTCTTAACACAGTTCTCACCAAACCCATTTACAACACATTTAACACAGAGGAATAGTAATTTCCAAGTTCAGCTGCAGTAGGGACAGATATTGTATAGATATTATAATTGCATCACATCATGATATGAGATTTCATTATTTTCATCTTCCTGACAAATCTTCTCCATGCCACTTTCTGTGATATTGTAGGACTTCATTCATAATTTAGATTTCAAGCCAGATATTCATGTCAGTCCAAAAAAACTTATTAACTGTGTTAATAGGAAGTCTTAAAGACTGGAAGAATTAAATAGAAGGCACAGTTGCACTGCAAAGCCTTTCAGAGCATGATAACCTTTTTAGCTGGGTGTGATGGTACACACCTGCAGTCTCAATACTTGGCAGGTGGAGCCAGGGGAATCAAAAGGTCAGGGTTCAAAGCCAGTGTTAGGTTATTTGAGAACTGAAAAGAGAAAAAGGGGGAAAGAAAAGACCTTTCTGTGTACACGTGTGGAACCCAGGATTTCCGTTTTGTTGTTAAAAATGTCTGCTGAAAAGTCAGAAAATCTTCATTTGTCGTCCTTCCCTTTGGTCTTTCTGTATACCATCTCTCGAAAACTGGCCAGAATCTTGTTCTCTCTCTTGCGTCTTTCTTCTTGGTTAAAGGAAGCAAGGGCTCTCTTCTCATCAGCACTATAGATCTGGTTCTCTTTTCGCAGTCGCACAGCCTCCATTCGGCGATGCCTGGAGATAATTGTATTTTTGGCTTAATTTCCCTGTAATTATTCCCATAGCATGTTCTCCATCTTTTGTTAATATAGAATGATCTATTTTAAAGGTGACAAACAGAAACTGGACATGGGTTAAATATCATCAAGTGAACAGATAATCTTATCTGCTGATATGTCCTTTGCCATTTTTAGTACTTCAAATAATGATCTCTGATGTTTTTGTGAACACATAAAGGCATGTTTGCTTTAGTCATTTCCAGTAAATCAAGCCTAAATGGGCAACTTCTTAAACTTTTTAGGTAACAATGCCCTTTTGCTTTTGTGGAGTTGATAACAGGACAGTTGAAAGATTTGTCATTAATCAATTTGCATTTCAAGGTTCAACTTTACTTATACCACAAAATGAATGAAGTTAAATCTATTAACTGAAGAGTTCTATGGGTAAAAGTCCTTAGAATCCAGAAGTGGTTTAAAGAAAGAATTCAACACAAGAGTAAGATCAGGAAAATATAGGGTAGCGGCAGAAGGAAACTATGGCATTGGATTCAAAAGGTCTGTTTATTTAATGGGAAAATTTAATGAAAAGCCACCATCTCTTTCATGTACATGTACCAAACTACAAAATCAGTTCGAGAAGATTGACCTATTTTTAAAAACTGGATAAGGAAAGTATGAAGGTAGTGGAGTGGTTATGATGGTAGAATGAAGGAAATGATACTATATTTGGGTTGCTTAGGAAATAGAGAGCACCCTGCACAGTTTCTCTCTAATAGGAAGCAGTACAGAATGATGATAGACTAGACATCTGTGTATAGATCTACTACTATCTCTAATACATGGGAAAGACTTTCTCTTAGACACCCTAGTGTGGAACTGCTGAGCTATAATGCATGTGGATGTTCAACTTTCCAACGTCAGATTGCTTTCCAAAGTGTTCTACATATGCTGCTCCTAGCACCATTTAAGAGATCCTGCAGATCCACATCCTTTCAAGTATCTGCACAGCTAGAACTGCAAACGTTTTCCAAATGTCTATGCCGTTTCCCCGTATTTCTTTTGGGATGTTCATAGGTTTTGTGTGTGTGTGTGTGTGTGTGTGTGTGTGTGTGTGTGTGTGTGTGTGCGTGTGTGTGTGTGTGTTGTGTCTGTCAAAGAGGGCACTCACTGTATGTTCCGTGGAGGTCCAAGGGTGACTTCTGGAATTCTCCTGGATTTTTTCTATCTCCTTTTTCCTTCCTCTGGGATTTTCCAGGCTCTGCCTTCCAGAGCTAGAAGAATACAGGTCGCTTCCACTTCCACCTTTTTTTATGTAGATCTGGAATCCGAACTGAGGTCCTTCTGCTTTGGGGCAGAGTCTTAACCCTTGAGCCATCTCTCCAGCCCAGGTATCTTTTTTTTTTCTTAAGTTTTCCTTTTATTTAACTTTTATAAATGGCACGCGTGTGTGTGTCTCAGAAAACACCATACGTGCCTCTGGTGTGTGTGTGTGTGTGTGTGTGTGTGTGTGTGTGTGTGTGTTTCAGAAAACACCATACGTGCCTCTGGGGTCTCAAAGGTGACTTTTGGGATTCACTCTCGATTGCGCTACCTCCATGGTGGTAAGCATAGACCTCTGTCATTTCCACCTGCTGTTTTTGCATGGTATCCAAGTTCCGAACTCAGGAACCAAAATCCCACATTCTTCATGGATCTATGATGAATAGCTGAACTGAACTAAATCTGGCAGAGGCTAAAATATCTATACCAAAACATGAACTATGCAAATAATGGGGAAACGATTGATTCTTTGAATTTGGAGATACAGCTGAGCTTAAGGCTAAGTTTAACATATTTTGAATTTCATTCAAGTTATTTATTCCAATAAAATCAGAATCAAGTTCTTTTCCAGCAAATAGCCACTTAATAAAAATATAACACCAAAATATAATTCTAGCAGTAAGAAAAAAGAGTGTTAATCAAAGAAGAGCTCAATGCTAAGAACATACCTGCTACCACTCATTACATAACCTGAACATTCAAATGATGCAATTTCTTCACTTGTCAAGCCAATTTCACCTCTTCGTGGGATACGCTTTCCAGCTTTTACATATTCAGCCATAGCTGCACCTTCACCAGGTAACAGAGCATGGCCATAGCTACAAAATAGTAATTGAGAATTCAAAAAAGGGCCATTAAATTATCTTGATATAAAAAATTCATAGTGTAAAGAGAAAACAAAACATCCTGTCAACAGTACTAATAACAATACTATCTGATATGCTCAATGTAAATCACAATATTTAGGACCTCTTTTTAAAAAAATATTTATTTTGTGTGTGTGTGTGTGTGTGTGTGTGTGTATGTGTGTATCAGAAGCACTGTATGTCCCTGTGGAGGACCAATAGTGACTTCAGGAATCATCCTGGATTGCTTCTACCTCCTTCTTGCTTCCCTCTGGGATTTCCCAGGCTCCACCCATCAGGGCCAGAAGTGCAGGCCACCACCATCTCTGCCTGGCATTTTTATGTGGAACCTGGAATCCCAACTCAGGATCTTCTGCTTGTGATACAGTCTTAACCTCTGAACCATCTCTCCAGCCCAATGTAAATCATAATTTTAATTGGTAAACATTACACTGTGACCTATATTACTAGTCCAGGAATGCAGAAATAATTTGAAAGAACAAAAGAACTGGTAACTGGTGTTAATGAGTACAGATGCACAATTTCTAATTTTGGGTTAATTTGTATTCATAGAGATTTCCATTATTGCTTCTGCCTCCAGCTCATTCCCTTTCAAAACCTCAAAAAAATAACGTATCTCAAATTAACTTATACTAGGGAGGTAGGTCAGTGGTAATCAACCACCTAACATGTACAAGGCTGAGTCAATCTCTTTCCTTGTGGAATTTACATATTAATAAGGATATAATTATAAGGTAAATATAGAAAATGCTGGAAGGATTAAAGAGAGGCAGAAATTACAGCTACTTGCAGTGAGAATCAGCATAAGTTCCTTTCTTTGGAAAAGAACTTCAAAGAACAGTTAAGGGTCTTGTTTCTGCTTTTCATGTTTGTGAGACAGGGTTCACATAGCCCTGACTGATCCTGAATTCCTGTGAGGAAGAGAACCTTAATTTCTGACAATCCTGCCTCATTCTCTCAAGTGCTGGGATTATAGACATTTAAGCTACCGCACCCAGCTAGGAAGGTACTTTAGATATTATAAATACACTAGTACTTGGCTGAGGAGATCACAGGCATGAGCAGGGTCCTAGTTCAATACTCTGTAGTAAAAAAAAAAAGAAAAAACAAAAAAACATGTACACACACACACACACACAAAAAAAACCCAAAAAAACAAAAAACAAAAAACAAAAAGACTACTTACTTCAAAGGTTTATCATCTTGGGAAGCAATTGTTTTTGGAGCCTCTGGGCCAATTAGGTCTGAGGGTTCTTCTGCTTCTACATGAAAGATATTCACAAACATTCACATTTTGATTAATCAGTTAATATTTCATATGTTCTGAGTTTCAGTCAATAAGAAGAACCTACTTGAACGATCCTTCCAGGGATTTTCTAGAAATTCTTCTTGTGACTCTTTAGAGCTTGAGTCACTGGATTCCTTTCTGTTCTTCTTAGACTTCTTTTTCTTATATTTCTTCCTGTATGAATTATAATTTTCATACAATTTCATTATATATTCCCAGATTAAATGGCAACCTAATTTTTTAAGGGAATGAAAATGCCAATGAACATGCTCTAAATTCTCAGTTTACTCAAACATGCTAGAGAAGAATTTTAGTTAAAAAAAATCTTCTCAGTTATCCAAATCATATTTTACAATAAAAAGCCACTAAAGTGTCAATGAAATACAATCCTCACGTACAAAGAAAGAGAAAAAAACAGCTTTAAAAACCAGCTCTCAGTCAGGTGTTGTGGCACATGCCTATAACCCTAAGAACTTGCGAAATGGAATCAGAGTCAGGAATTCAAGGGTATTCTATGTTACACACTGAGGTCCAGGCCAGTCTTTGCTACATGAGTTCCTATCTCAAAAAACAAACCACTCCACCAAGCCAAACCAAACAACAGAGTAAAGTTCTTACCAACTTGAACAATAACTTTGAGTGTGATGGATTAAAATACAGCAAAAATGTTTAAATACTTGTATTCATATTACTATAAAAACCACTACTTTAAAAACTCAACAAAAAAACTCTGAGCTCTTACCAATTGGAGAATAATAATTTTGAATGCAATGGATTAAAATAAAGCAGATATGCCTAAATCTTTGGGTCCATATTACTAAAAAACAAAACAAAACAAAAAGAAAACAAACAAAAACTCATTATTTTGAAAACTCATGAAATCAAAACAGTAATTATCTTGTCTTTCAAATATAAACTGAACTTCAGGCTATTAATTAATTTGATTAAGATTCTATAAAAAATTTTAAAAACTGCTGATCAAGACATTTTTTTACAAAATTACTTGTGTATATGTGTGGGGAGAGGTATGACATGTTTGGTACATGCACTTGTTAGTATGGATGTGAACCTGTGAGCATGGAGGTATGCATGCATGTGAGGCTCAATAATAAAAAAACATTTAGCATGGAAGAGTAGGTGTGTTTCTTCAACAATTCTTCTACCTCATTTTTTGAAACAGGATCTTTTACTGAATCTGAAACTTGGTTTCAGAATCTTCTAAACTTGGTTAGGCTGGCTGGCCAATGAGCTTTGGAAATCTTCCTGTCTCCACACCCTAACCCCAGCAAGTTTCCACACTTTTTTGACTTTTTATGTGGGTTCTGAAGCTCCCAACTCAGATCCTCCATACTAAGTCATCTCCTCAGCCCAAATACTTTAAAAATAAATAAATAAAAGTTTCTATGTAACTAATGAAGGAAAGCCCCAATTAAGCTACTGCCATGTGGTAAGCCCTCATAACATACTGGATCTAGACAACGACCAAAAAAGGTTGTGAATATAGCAAAAAGAGACAAGACATTAGTTGCTTCCTGATTATGTTATATCATCTATGAAGTATTCTTGGACAAAACTCAAATCTGAGCTTATCCAGCCCCTAGCGCTGTAACTCTTCAAACAATACTGAAGATACAAAAGGGATCCTATAAAATCATTATAATTTATGGACATGATTTCCTTTCTGATTTAAAGAAATTATACAAAAAAGCTACAGAGAATTGAGTAATTACTGCTAAATATTTAAGCATGATAAAGTTTTTTTTCCATGATAAAGGTTTTTTCTTTTTTTTAGTATTTAGAGTGTGTGTGTGTGCATGTATCAGAGGGCACTGTTTGTCTCTGTGGAGGGCCAAGGGTGACTTCTGGAATCATCCTGGCTTGAATCTACCTCCTTCTTGCTTGGCTCTGGGATTTCCCAGGCCCCGCCCACGGGGGCCGGAAGTGCAGGCTGCTTAGGAGGCAGACTCTTAACCCCTGAGTGACAAAGTTGTTTAAGGAATACCTTAAACAACTAGGTATACCTTAAACTATCAGGAAAAGGTACTAAATTGTTGGATTGTTTATGGGTGGAATGACATCTCTGACTAACTCCAGAGAATAGCAGAGACTATCCATGAGTTGGTAATTGTTCAGACTGGATGATGGGTATATGTGAGATCATTATCCTATTTTATGTAATTTGTATACATTTTAACGTTTCCAGTAAAAAAAATAAAGGGCTAGAGAAATGGCTCAGAGGTTAAAGCCTTTGCCTTCCAAGGGAAGTTTTGATCTCCAGATTCCTAGGTAAAAATGCTGGGCAAACATCATTGTGGCTGTAATTCTGGTCCTAGAGGGTGGAGTGTGAGAATCCTCAGAACAAAGCAATGAAGTGGAAGAGCAATCTAGGATGATTCTGATGTCACTCTCGGGCCTCCAAAGGTATACACACTTAAGTGCCCTCTTGTACACATACTCCCTCACATGTAAACCCAGCCACATGCAAAATACACACAAAGAAAGATTAAAACAAACTGACGATCTCCGTTTCTTCTTCTTTTCCTTTTTCTTAGCTTTCTTTGCTTTCCTTTTTGAATCTTCATCTGTGAATTAAAGCATGTAATTAAAAAAAATTAAAATCTAAAACCCCAATATTTTAAAATAAATATCCTATTATTTTGTTTGTTTTGTCACAGAGAAATTAATTTATTTTAATGTTTATTGTAACTTGTCAGATACTAGCTGTCACACTATGTATTAGATGATATAGAGAATTATTACTGGTGTAATCAGTGATTTACTGACACTGTTTAAGTAGGAAAATGCCCTTTTTCAAAGAGATACACACAAAAATACTTAGCATCAAAGAGTGATGATATTTATTACTTAAAATATCTCAATAAATCCCCCCATTTTAAGCATGTATATCAAAATGATAACAGAAATTGAACCCAAGTAATAAGTATATAGAATCAATTACATCATTCTCTGCACTTTTCTGAAAAATCAAAGTTTCATAATAAGAAAAAAAAAAAAACCCTCATGTGTTTTTGTTTTTGTGGCATGAGAAATATGGTGCTTCCAAAAGTTCAGTGTCATTGAGAAGATGGATAATAAAATGAGTATAAAATGGAGGGACTGAGAAAAACATGGGGTGCTCTGGGAATATAGAAAAGTCTCAAAGCAGACTGATTTGGAGAGGCTAGGTAAGGAAAGTTTGACCAGAATGACTTTTAATCTGGTTGTCTTAAGACAGGGAGAGACTGGCTCTGTGGGCAGAGAAGGCCTCTCTGTACCAAATGACAGAGTCAAAAGAAAGAACATGGAATACTAAAGAGGTATATTTCATTCATGTAATTGAAAAAAAAATTAGTAAATATAAATATCAGAATGTAATTAGAAGACTAATTCTTACTGCTATATTTCAATACATTAAAAAAGCTACATTAAAATTTTCAAGGTCATGTTACTTTACATTGTATATTTGATATATAATAAAATAAGTCCCAGGAGGGGCTGGAGAGGTGGCTCAGGGGTTAAGCCTCCGCCTTGCAGGCAGAAGGTCCTGAGTTCGGATCCTAGATCCCACGTATAGACGCCAGACGGAAGCGGGGGCGGCCTGCGCTTCTGGTCCTGGTAGGGCGGAGCCTGTGAATCCCGGGGCAGAAGGAGGTGGAGGTGTCCATGGTGGTTTGCGAATTCGTCCGTGGTTCTACACACACACAGACACACACACACGCGCGCGCACATACACACGCACATGTGCACAGTTGAATAAAAAAAAAAAAAGTCCCAGGAATAAACAAAAAAATCAAAAGCTTTTTTGTGACATGTCATCTCAGATGGAGTCTTGCATCAACTGACAACAGCCTGAAGGGGTACCTTATGTCATGCCTTATAATAAGCATTACAATAATTCCCACTGAATATGAGAACTATACAAAGGAAACTTGCATTGGTCTGATTGAAGCCCTGTATGGTTTGCTTTAGTACCACAGATCTTGCAGCCCAATCTTCTGTATTGTGTAGTATTAAACTGTGCACAATCAACCTAGAGTCAGTTTGCTCAGCTTTGAATATCAACTGTGACCTTGGGCATGGTATTTATCACCTGCTCTGTGCCTCCATTTCCTCATGAATAAGATGATGCAGTGTTAACAAATAACTACAATGAATATTACGTACCTACTAGAGTGTCTGGCACAAAGTCAGGGAAAGGTCAGAAACTCTTGGCTATTGCTGTTTAAGGCACCTTCTAAAATAAACTTAACGATGTAGAAACACTTTCAGATTTCTATAGAATGATGCTGATTGCTTACCACTGGAGTCTGTTTCAGAATCAGAGTCACTGTCACTATCTTCTGAATATTTCTTGTGTTTTCTTTTAGATGATCTTTTCTTTCTCTTTTTCTTAGACCTTTCTTTAGAATGACTAGATTTCCTTTTCTTCTTTTCATCTGTAGTAATAAGCATAAATAAAAATACTTCTTTAAAGAAGTGTTTTTAAACATTGATTTTATATTTTAAATAAAAATGAGATTATTGATAGTTTGTGTAAAAGTAAAGTTCAACCATTTATAAATTTTTTAATTCTTCAAAAGATAAGCTCTATTATTTTTTTAAATACCTTCTGAACTTGATGCTGAAGTAGTGCTTTTCTTTGGTTCTTCATCCTCTACTGGTGTATGTTCATCAGAGCTGAATTTACAGAAAATGGATGTAAGAATTAGAAAAGTAATAGGATATGGACCACAGCGTATTAAAAATTGCACTCAAGGGGCTGAAGAGATGGCGTCTCGAAAACAGAAGGTCCTGAGTTTGGATCCCGGGTCCCACGTAAAACACCAGGTAGAAATGCATTTCCAGCCCTGGTGGGTGGAGCCTGGTAAATCCCAGAGTGAAACAAAAAGGAGGTAGAAGTAATCCAGGATGATTCCAGAAGTCACCCTTGGTGCTCCATAGTGACAGACATACAGTGCCCTCTGAAAAACACATACACACACACAAATGTGTGCATATGCACACACAAATGCAAGACATTGCAAGATAAAGTTTAAAAAAAGTTAAAAATAGGGTTGATAGCTCAGGGGTTAAGACTCTGTCTCACAATCAGAAGGTCCTGAGTTTGGATCCCAGGTCCCACATAAAAAATGCCAGGCAGAAATGGTTGTGGCCCAAGCTTCCAGCCTGGGAAATCCCAGAACAAAGCAAGACGGTAGAAACAATCCAGGATGATTTCCGAAGTCACTCTTTGTTCTCTTCAGGGACACACGGTGCTCTCTGACACACAAACACACACAAAATTAAAATAAATAAATAAAAATTGCACTCAAACTTTTTTCAGTAACAGCCGTGATTGCCTAAGAACCATTAAAGGTAAACACTGGGGCCAGAAAGATGGCTTTGGGGTTAAGCCTCTGCCTTGAAAGCAGAAGGTCCTGGGCGATTTAGCCCCTCATGGCCCTTTAGTGCCATGAGTCCATTTCCAGCTGCCTACTTCTCTTGGAAGCTCCCCAGCCCCTCATGTCACTCCAGTGCCATGAGTCTGTTTCTTGTTCCTTGCTCCTCATGAATTCCATGCCTAGGCACCGTGAGTTCTCATGGGCTCCCTAGCCCCTCAGGGCACTCCACGTCTGGAGTCCTTGAGTTTCAACCTTTTTCTTTCTAATAAACTCTATCTTAATTCTCAAAAAAAAAAAAAAAAAAAGAAAGCAGAAGGTCCTGAGTTCAGATCCCAGGTCCCATGAACAAACTCCAGGTGGAAATGGCAGCAGTCTGCACTTCCAGTCTGGTCCTGGAAGATGAGACTGGGAAACATCAGAGCAAAGAAAGCGGAAGTACAACAATCCAGGATGATTCCCAAAGTCATCCTTGGGCCTTCCCAGTGCTCTCTGATACATATAGACACATGTGGGAAAAAAAAAAGAAAAGAAATGGGGAAAAAATAAAGTTAAACATTGGACCATTTTTGCAAGAATATATTTCAAGGGTTTATTACTTTAGTAATAATAAAATGACTATATCTGTATAATGCTTTAGAGTTTACAAAATAACATTTGTACTTTCAGAAGAGACTTAGGTTGAAACATAGGAGTCATAAAGTGTAATCCAAGAAAAATCAAACAAAATTGAAGGAGGACTTAATAATAATTGTTATTATTATTATTGCATTGGAGAGCAAACCTAGGTTTCATTCCATGCTTTAGGCATGGTTTACCACTGGATTTTGTTCTCAGCTCCACAGTTTTATATAAAAGCATGTATGATAGAACAACTCATCTTGCTTCCCAGAGTAAGAGCCTAACAAACTATAGTATAAAGAGATTTCGTTTTTGCAAATAATATTGTTTTGGAGATAGTGTCTATAGCTCATGTGGACCTCAAACTCTACATAGCTGAGGATGACTTTGAACTTCTGATCCTCCTGCTGTTACCTCTAAAGTTCTGGGATTACAGGTTCACATCACCATGCCTGGGGATCCAACACACAAGCCCTTCTACGTGCTGGACAAGCACTTACCAACTGAGCTACCCACCAGTTCAAAGTTATTATTAAAATTCTTGGTAGTAGGTTAAAAAATTAAAATGCTCTAACAATAAAAGGGAGTTTTCATATTATACAATCATTTTTCTTTGAAGTTTTGAAGATCACACATGGAATAACAAGTTTTCTTTTTCTTTCTTTCTTTTTTTTGAGGATTAAGGCAGAGTTTATTAGAGGAGAGAGAGAACAGAACTCACAAACATGAATCCATGCGGGGCAAGAGAGCCATGGAGAACTCATGGATTCTAGGCATGGAACCCAGGAGGTATTCATGATAGAACTCATGGACAATAGAACTCATGGACTCCAGTGTGGAATCACATACAGGGCAAGAAAACTATCTCAACAGTTTTCACCTACACAATTATATTTAGGGTTCTAAGTTTCAGATAATGCTTGATCAGTTTGACACAAAACATAGGCTTACTTGTTAAGCACATTGTCCCAACTCAATTATAAAAATATAAGAACTTCTGAGTTAGCAGCAAAGAAAAAGGAATATGGAATAAAAAGCACCAGGCCTTTAGAGGAGTACTAGATACAGGAAAAAAAAAAAATACTATTACATTAATTTACAAATCTCTGTGACCTAAGACTTGAAACCCTCAGAGGGAAGAGTAAGAAAAATACTTCAAGATATAGATATAGAGCAAGATTTCCTAAATAGAGCTCTAGTCACTTATGAAATAAGACAAAAAAAATCCAGAAAGAGGAATTCATGAAATTAAAAAGCTTTTGTGACAGACTGCCTGCAGAATAGGAGAAAAGGCACTCTCAAGGATGGAAGTAAGCTAGTGAGCTGGGAAAAGACAGACACTTAAAAGCCTAAAAATGTGTATGTTTTTGTTTTTATGCATGCACATATATACATGTGGATGCCAAAAGTCAATCTTGGGTGTCTTTTCTACTCTCTTTTCCAACCAAATTAATAAATGAGCTAACGAAATGAACACTTTTCAAAAGATGAAATACAAATGACCAATAAACATATGAAAAAGATGTTCAAGCTCACTAGTCATTAAAGAAATGCAAATTAAAATTACACTGAGAGTCTATTTGACCCTAGAACAACAGTCATTAAGAAAACAAATACCTATCAATACTGATGCTAATGTGGACAAAAGAGAACCCTTATACACTGCTGGTAAATGTTAACTAATCTATACTCATGGAAATTCAGAATGAAAGTTTCTCAAAAAAACTAAAAATATATCTAACATATGACCCAGCTTAATCACTCTAGTCTATTCACCAGAAAGACTCTACTTCAAAGCATCACAGAGATATGTACATCAATATTTTTTGTTTTGTTTTTGCATGTGTGGGTGTGTGTATGTGTCTATGTGTATCAGAGGACACTGTGCCTGTGGAGGCTTAAGGATGACTTTGAGAATCATCTTGGTTGTTCTACCTCCTTGTTTCACTCTGGAGTTTAAAAAATATGGTGGTTTTACTGGGAAGATGGCTTGGTGGTTAAAACCTTGCTACACAAACAAAAGGACTGAAGCTCAGACCTGGATTCCACATAAAAATGCAGGGTGGGTATAGGGCCCACCTTTAATTCCAGCAAAGGATGGTAGAGCCTGGGAATCCTCGGACCACATTGGCTAACCAGACTGTTAAATCTTTAATATGCTCTATATTTTTAAAATTAAGGGATAGCAGGCTGGAGAGATGGTTCAGGGGTTAAGACTCTGTCTAACAACTAGAAGGTCCTGAGTTGGAATCCCAGGTCCCACATAAAAATGCCAGGCATAAATAAATGGTAGTGACCTGCACTTCTGGCCTTGGTGGGCAGAGCCTGAGAAATCCCAGAGCAAAGCAAAAAGGAGATAGAAGCAATCCAGGATGATTCCCAAAGTTACCCTTGGTCCTCCAGAGGGACATAAAATACTCTGGTACACAAATACGCGCACGCGCGCGCACACACACACACACACACTCATTAAAATAAGTAATAAATAAAGGGATAGCATAATCATAAGAAAGAAGAGAAGAAAAATCGGAGATGCATCTGACATTCTTTTTTTTTTTGAGAGAGAGAAAAAGAGAGGGAATCATCAGGCACACATGTGCCAAGGCATAACTGGAGGTCAGAGGACAACTGTCTTTTAGAAGCTGGTTCTCTTCTACTAAATGAGTTCTGAGGACTAAATTCAGGTTGGTTGCTTTGTACACAGGTCCCTTTACCCACCGAGGCACCTTATAGATCCCTGCTTAAAGTTCTTCATTTAAAAATTTGACAGTAGGGCTAGAGAGATAGCTCAGGGACTAAGCTTTTGGCTCATAAGCAAAAAGACTTGAGTTCAGATCCCCAGATCCTACATAAAAATTCCAGAGGTAAATGACTGTGGCCTGCACTTCCAGTCCTGGAATGTAAAATGTAGGAAGCCCCAGAAACAGTAAAGCAGTAAGGAGGTACAGCAATCCAGGGGGATTCCAGAGGTTACACTTAGGCCTTCGCATGCACATACGGTACCCTATAAACACACTCACACACAAGACAGTAGATTAGGAATTTAAGGAAGTGTTCTAACATTTAAAATGTTTTTAAACAACTTACTCTGGTTCAGGATTCTTTGGAGAAAGTCCCCATACTTCAGGAGCTCCCAATTCTCCTATCCTTTCTCTTTCACTTAATCTCCTAAAAGAGACAAAGATTTAAGTTATAACTCAATGGATGAACTGTTTCCTAACTAGGCAATAATGAAATTCAACAGAAATCAAGTCATAATTGCCCTGTGTCTTTTGTTTTGAGACAGATTCTTATATGTTGCCTAGGCTGGTCTTGAACTCCTGGGCTCATGTGCTCCTTCTTTCTCAGCCTTATAAATAGTTGGGGTTAAAGTGCACCTGAACTTACTATGTATTATAAAACTTAATAAAAACTTGGCTTAAATATAAACTTGTTAGAACTTGATGCTCTGATACCATCAGCTGGTATAAACTGTAGAGACTCAGTGGTTGAGTCACAAATGACAGCCCAGGAGACCATCAAAGTATCTCTTTGTTGAATGTATGGCTTCTAATTGCCCATTTAATTGTAAAATGTGTCAGAAAGTTTGATTTTGGCAAATAACTTCATTTGTTTATGCATTGTTAGAAAGTAGACGAGTCGCTTTTGTTTGAATTTTCATTTTTCAAGAACCTACAAACTAATGAATAAAATGGAGATGAAGTATTAGAAACAAGAAGCAAAGAAAATTCTGAAGATGAATTTTCCTTAACAAAAACTGTATTCCTGATATCCAAAGTTTGTTATCTCTATTTTCCTTTTATAGGAAAAGATTATGTTCTGTGGCTAATTTTAATGTTTGCTACTGTCCAAAGCTTAAAAAAAAATCTAAGGTTCAATTTCCCAAAGTTTAGCTGTGACTCAATTTTTAAGCCATTACCAAATAAATATGGTTTGACTTGTTTATTTCTTCAGTCATGGGAAAAGGTATTTATATATGCAGAATCAGACTTGTAGGGGTTCTTGGTCAAGATAGATAATCTAAATGGGCACATATTTATAACTGTAGGAGGAAGGCTACCTGCCCAACTAGAAAGAACATCAAGTCCTGTTCTCAAATCTGTTGCTATGGCTTTATCTGTACAAGTAAATTATTTATCTTCTAAATATGGCAATTAACGTAAATTCCACCTAACCAGATCTAATACCCCTTGGTGAGGAGTTTCCAGTGAAAAATTTTTCATTTTATTGGATTTTACTTTGTCTATTTTCTTTTGTATTTTTTGAGACAAGTTCTCAAAAGCCTGATTTTGAACTTCTGATCATCCTGTCGAATGTGATGGAATTACAGGGTTGCCACCATGCCCAGTTTTTTTTTTTTTTTTTTTTGAGGATTAAATTAGAGTTTATTAGAACAGAGAAAGAACAGACCCCAGAGACTTGAATCCTTCAATCCACCAGGGGCAGGAGAGTCCCCAGGCCCAATTTTTATTTTTCCTGAGAGGTCTTATGTAGCCCAGGTTGGCCTTGAACTTGCTATGTACAAGGGGATGTCATTGGACTCTTGTTTTCCCACCTCACGCCTTCCCATCTTACAGGTGCTGGGATTATGGACAGGTTACCTTTCTTAAATTATAAACTCTCAATAGTGGACATACGATCTACCCACATTATTGTTCATGGTCAAGACTGAGAACAGTTTACTAGACCTTGCCATGGTAACTTCATCTACAGCTTCCCTACATTCATCTAGTTATCTTGTGCAAAGGAAAGCCTTCTTTCTACTCAATGTAGACCCTTAATTTTAAACATTCCAAATTCCCCCCAAAACGTTTCCACTGGCACATACTGTGTTATCTCAAAGTCACCTGTTTCTTCAAGCAACAAGCAATGATTGCATGTCTACCAAGTGGTAGGCGCTGCTAATTCCGTGATCAATTAAATACCCCCTCCCTTCATAAATTCAGTTTAATGAGGAATGTAGACACACAACCAAAGGAATGTGACGACACAACCAAAGAAAGGCTACAGAGCTGAGACTTCGAAATATCTCCCCACTCACATGCCAAGAGGGAAAAGTACTGGGGACTAGGTGGGGAGGGTGGAGAAACAAGAGCATCGTATTAAGAGGTCTAGGAATGAGAGAAAATGTGAAAGGACTAATAAAAGGTCGAGGGTGGGTTGGAAAAAGGGGTGAAAAAAGGGTACAAGATAACTAGGAGGGAGCGCGATCAGAAACGAAATGATGGATAAAGGCAGGCAGGTTCGTAAACTAGAAGGTAAGGCGGTCTTACTTCTGTCGCAGACTTTCTTCTCTCTCCTTATCCAGAAGGCTAGGCCACGGCTTGTCGCTCCCATAGGGGCGCGAATAGCCGCCATAATAAGCGGACGAGGAGCCAGACGCAAACGGGGTGCTTCGCGGCGCGGAGGGCCGCTCTCGAGATCGCGACCGGGAGCGGGAGTAGTAGGACTGGTTTCGCGAGCTTTGGCTGGGGCCGCTGAGCGGATGGCTCAGGCCATTCCGGTCGCGAGACCGAGAGCACGATCGCGAGCGCGACCGGCGACATCGCGGGGAGCGGGATGATTTGCTGGGCTTGGGGCTCTTCGACGAACTGCGGCGTCTTCCCCCGAAGGCCTCCCTGTCAGGACTCCGGGAGCCCGCCACGGGCGCCATTGCCGCAGCAATATCCCCTCAAAGGCAGGAGGAGGGGTCGTCCGGCGTCTTAAGAGGGGCTTGGCGCCGGTGTCGGCGCCGGTTTTTAGATGCTGTAACCTATCAACCCTGAGAAATAGTTCCGGGTTCGTTGGTAAATCTCTTCCCCAGACTTAAGCGTTCCTGCGGACCGGAACGGATGTGTGCATTAATATAAATACGCCGGTCAGGAAACCCGGTCCTTATATCATTCCGGTTCCTAGTGAGGTTCCTGGTCTAAGCTGCTTAAGAGACGAATTCCTTAATCAGTCTGGACTTAGAAAAACGTAATGAAAAGTTAACAACGAATATCGGATACATTTCACTGAATATCCCTAGGAGCGACACCGTCAGTTTTTCATGTTTCGTATGCTTTCTACAATTATATTTGTTTATGTGACTGCACATATGAGTATGTGTGTGTGTGTGTGTGTGTGTGTGTGTGTGTGTGTGTGTGTGTGTGTATAAATTACACAACTTTTTTTCTTTTGAATCTCGAGCAGACTAAAGAATATTTATGGCGATTAGATGTGAGCGACTATCTTAAGTCCCATGTTGTACAATTAGCTTAGAAGGCATAAATTTTTTAAAAATTTTTTATTATTATTTATTATTTTAGTCAATTGTGCGTGTGTGTGTGTGTGTGTGTGTGTGTGTGTGTAGAACCACGGACGAATTCGGGAACCACCATGGACCGCCTCCACCTCCTCCTTGTTTACTCTGCCCCGGGATTCACAGGCTCCGCTCTACCAGGACCAGAAACGCAGGCCGCCTCCGCTTCCACCTGGCGTCTATACTTGGGGTCTAGGATCCGAACTCAGGACCTTGTGCCTGCAAGGCAGAGGCTTAACCCCTGAGCCACCTCTCCAACCCAGAAGGCATAAATTTGTCAAGGATGAGGGCCTGGTATTAAATTCGCGACCCAGAGAAAAGGTGCATACTTAATCCCCAGTCACTGTCCACTCCACTGTGCGCCCTCAAAACTAATTTGCAATCCTCTCGTTGTGCAGCTCCTTAAACTAGTCCATATGCTAGCACAGCAGTATAGTTAGTGGTCTGTAACTATTCACTTAATACTGTTTCTTTAAGTTTTTTTAATTTTTAAAATTTTATTCATTTAGGGTTTGTGTGTGTTTGTGTGTGTGTGTGTGTGTGTGTGTGTGTGTGTGTGTGTGTGTATCAGAGGGCACTGTGTGTCCCTGTGGAGGACCAAGGGCGATTTAGGAACCATCCTGGACTGCTTCTACCTCCACTTTGCTTCTCTCTGAGATTTCCCAGGCTCCACCCACCAGGGCCAGAAGTGCAGGCCACTGCAATTTCCACCTGGAGTTTTTTTCACGGGACCTGGTATTCGAACTCAGGACCTTCTACTTGGGAGACAAAGTCTGAATCCCTGAGCCATCTCTCCAGCTCTTAATACTGTTTTTAAGTAAAACATCAGGTGAGGCCATATGGTTCAGTGGATAAAGGAGCTCAGCGCCATGCCTGACGACCTAAGTTATTACATCTACGGAAGCTCTCACTGTGGAGAGATCCTATTCCCATACGTCTCTGACTTCCAATGTTGCAGGAAAACGGTTGCACCATGACATGAGCGCGGGTGCACGTGGGCAGGCACCTGGATGCCCACGTGCACCATGGCATGTGCGTGCACACATACACACTCCAAATAAATATATAAAATATAATAAAAGTTAGAATATATAAAGGCTGATTCCAATTTGAAGTTTTTAAGTTACATAGATTTGGTGTGGAAATTCCAAATCCAGCCTACCAGTATGTTGACAGCCTCAGGGTTTTTTTTTCTAAAATGTCTCATCAGATCGTGAAAACTAATAAATTTGATTATAGAAAATCTCTTTAAGATTTAGGGGAAACCTGTTTAAGATAATATTAAAAGGGGACTGGAGAGCTGGCTGGCTCGGGTTAAGACTCAGATCCCAGGTCCCAAGTAAAAAACTCCAGGTGGAAATCGCAGCGGCCTGCACTTCCGGCCCTGGTAGATGGAGCCTGGGAAATACGAGTGAAGCAATAAGGAAGTAGAAGTAATCCAGGATGATTCCTGAAGTCACCCTTGGTCCTCCTTATGGACACACAGTGCTCTCTGATACACACACAAAATAAACAAACAAATAAAGTTAAAAAATGGACGTAGACCATACTACTGGATGTCCTCTATGAAAAAAAAATTAATTGCAGGGAAAAGGCCAAAACCAGAATTGATTGGAAGAAACTATGTAATTTGAGGTAGAAATTAATCTTTTATCTAGAAATGCCAAAGATTTTTGTGTCGAATTGACCAAATATGCAGTTTTTATAGTAATTAATTCACTTAAACTCGTAATACTCTCAAAGTATGTACAGTTTCACCACAATCCAAATCTATTTGTCTTAGTTGATACCATGGAAAGAGAGGGTAGTATCTCATTCAATAGACTACAGTTGTCATATTTAGTCAGTTTTGTTTTATTTATTTATTTTTATTTATTTTTATATTAGTCAGTTTTAGAGTAGCCATGCTGGGACAGTCTCAGAAGGTCTTGGAAGGACATCCCCCACTGCTGGGATTATCATAGAGGAACACCCTCTAAGGATAGGGAGGAACTGACTTCAATCCTCCTCAGGGTAAAGAGGTGAACTTTGGGCAACCGGTTAGTTGCTTATGAAGGGATAGAGATTACTACTGCATTGTAGATAAACTAAGTCCTTCAAAAGAAATAGCCCTACCTCCAGGGGTATAAACCTGACCTTGACAGCCATCTTTGGCACCTGCCTCTCATGGCACTCCGACTCTGGAGTGCAGTAAGCTCTTTTCTAGCTCCATGCCCCTCATGGATTCCACGCCTGGAGTCCATGAGTTCTCCAGGGTGCCTGCCCCTCATGGCACTCCACATGTGGAGTCTGAATTCTTTTCCAGTTCCATGCCCCTCATGGCCCTACACGTCTGGAATCCACAAGTTCCATTCTTTCTCTCCTCTGATGAACTTTACCTTAATCCTCTACATGTGTTCTGGTTTCAATCTTGGATTCCAAACACAAGAACCCAAATACATACAGACCCGAGGAAGGTGGTCCTGTTACATTTGGCGAGCACAGCCAGGAAGATCAACCCCACAACATTATTCTTTTTTTCTAATAAAAATCGGTTTCAATTAATGGAAAGAGCTTGGGGCTGGAGAGATGGCTCAGGGGTTAAGCCTCTGCCTCCCAAGCATAAGATCTCATGAAAAAAATTTGGTGGAAAGGTCCAGGGACTGCACTTCTGGTCCTGGAAGGCAAAGCCTGGAAAACTCCAGAGCAAAGCAAAGAGGAGGTGCACAATTCAGTGTGATTCCCGAAGCCACCCTTGGGCCTCCCTAGGCACATGTAAGTGCCTCTGATTCACACAGACATACATGCAAAAATAAAATAGAGCTGAAAGTATAAGCAAATAAACATGTACATGCCATTCTTTTGTTTTATATATGGGGGCACATATATGTGTGTTTGCAGGTAGATACATGTACAGGTGTGCTGGTGTATGTATTCAAGTGGGCACTTCCTCCTCATGATACTCCACCTCTGGAGTCCATGAGTTCTTTTGCAGGATGTGGTCATATGAATCTAGCATTTTTTAATTGGGGGCCTGGGGATCTAAACTCAGGTCCTTTTGGTTGCTATAGTCAAAGGCTTTAACCCCTGAGCCATCTCCCTAACCTTCCAGAATTCTTTTTGTCTTTTTAGCAAAATGGGTCATATTATGGGTCATATTATGGGTCCTGCTCATAAATACCAGGTGCTTAATAAGTGTTCCCCAAACACCCACTGCTCAAAATATAATTCATTGGGGACCAGAGAGAAGGGGCACAATCAGAAGAGGTCAGAGGTCACTGGTAACTGCTATAGAGGGAACTGACCTATGGAGACATAGGCTCTCAACCAGTGAGGCTTGTCCTCTAGCACAGAGACATAAGATGTAATTACAGAGAATACTAAGGCAAAGAGGATGTGGAAAAGAAACTACAAAACCCTCCAACGTGAAAAAAAAAAAAGCTTTTCAGAAAAGGTTGTACATTTTTTATACCAATCTCTTTTTAAAAATTTTATGTATATATGTATTTATGTGTGTGTGTCTGTGAGCACGCACATCAGAGGGTACTGTGTGTCCCTGTGGAGGACCAAGGATGACTTAGGGAATCATCCCAGATTGCTTCTACCTCCTTCTTGTTTCCCTCTGGGATTCCCCAGGCTCTGCCCACTAGGGCAGGAAGTGCAGGCTGCTGCCGTTTCTGCCTGGCTTTTTTAAAATAGGACCTGGTTTTCGAACTCAGAACCTTCTGCTTGTAAGACAGAGTCTTAACCTCTGAGCCATCTCTCTAGTCCTACTAATCTCTTAAAAATGACATCTGCACATTTTCAAATTAGAACCATTAAAATGAAAGTCAAGGTTGGACAGATGACTCTGCTGTTAAAGCCTTGGCCTTGAAAACAAAAGGACCTGAGTTTGGATCCCAAATCCCTAAGACTGCTGGGTGAAAATGGCGGCGAGCGCGAGAGCGAGAGCAGGCTCACATGTGTGGAAGATATGGTGGATACAGTCGCCATTTCAGGGGTCTCTCCCATGAGCAGGAAGTTCCTCCTCTCCCCATGGCACTGGTTTGATCTGACGACACTCCAGCAGCCCAGAAGCGGGATGTCATCAGTAGAAGTGTGGGAGCCCCAATTCTCCCCTTGTTGCTTGTCCACCCCCGCAGCCTGGCTCCCAGTGATAGCCGAGGACAGCTTGTCAGGCCTGGGGCTTTAGGAACTCGAGGGATAGCACCTGGCCGGTAGTGAAAAGTATAGAGGTAGAGGGGCTGCTTGGTAGCTTGGTCTTCGCTCTTGTCGGTGGAATTCTCGAAGTGGGTCTACTCTGAGATTTGGGGCTTGAGTCGTCTGGCCCAAGCCACTTCTGTCTCCAGATGGATCAGCTGAAGCAGAATACGAGGCAGGGAGTCCAGGAGAGAAATGGGCCCTGGCTTGTGGCTTTCGGAGATGCCGCAGCTCCGCGGAGCTCAGCTTCCCCTGGTGCTCTGCAGCCCTGATAGGCCTTGATAGGCCTTGGCCATCCAGACCGCTTCCTCTCACGGCCTGCGCCCCTAGCGGCCGCCATCACCACCACCCCCACCACCACCCCACCCCCCAAGTCCGCCCTTGGCGTCCTGCAAGGCTGGAGCAGACCTGATTGCTTTGGAGGCGGATTCCACCCTCGTGCTGTACTAGTGGTTCTAGCCTTGCCCCGCCAATCGGCAGGTCTCTGGCTGCTCAGCATGTGCCCAGGGTGTATGGGGCTGGCAGGGGTCACAGGCCCGGTCCCCTGACACCCTCCTGGGCTGCCCCCAGGATGCTTTCCTGCTCTTAGGCACCTCAGCCCCGCGAGGGCATCTCATTTCGTGGTAGCTCGACTTGCTCCAGCTCCTACATTTCTTCCTGGTCCTTCCACGATGTGGGTTCCAGAATGTTTTTAATCAATAACACATGATCTCTGACAACGGTCTACTGGGGTGCCTGCTCTGTAGTCACTCTAATACGACGCTTACTAGGATTATTTCTGTAATGTGAATTGGGCCTACTTCTGTACGAAGGGATTTGATGACTATCTCTGAATGTATGGAAGCTTTCAGACCCTGAGACCAGCCTATTTGAATTCCTCACTGGGCAGATGGTGATGATTGGATAGTTGTTTTCTAATTTGATCACGACTAGAAGGATCCATGTCTACCAGAAGTTATAAATATGGCAGGAGTACGAGAGAGATGGTTCAGAGATTAAGATTCTGCCTCAAAAGTAAAAGGTCCTAAGTTTGGATCTTGGGTCTCTTGTAAAAACACCAGGCAGAAATGATGGCAGTCTGTGTTTCTGACTCTGGAGAGGGAGCCTGGGAAATCCCAGAGAAAAACAAAAAGGAGGTACAGCAATCCAGGGTGATTCCTGAAGTCACCCTCAGTCGTCTATAGGGACGCACTGTGCCCTCTGATACACATGCACACACACGCACAAATAAATTTTTTTATTATTTATTCAATTGTGCATGTATGCATGTGTGTGTGTGTGTGTGTGTGTGTGTGTGTGTAGAACCACGGACGAATTCGGGAACCACCATGGACCGCCTCCACCTCCTTCTTGTTTACTCTTCCCCAGGATTCACAGCCTCCGCCCTACCAGGACCAGAAACGCAGGCCGCCCCCGCTTCCGCCTGGCGTCTATACGTGGGATCTGGGATCCGAACTCAGGACTGTCCACCTGTAGTGTGGAGGCTTAACCCCTGAGCCACCTCTCCAGCCCCTGGTTCCTCTTCTTTCCATGTGTATTCAACTGGTTTCTCTTCTTTCCGCATTCCTAACCACATCTTAAATCTATTAATGCAAAATGGGCAGTCTCTGGGATCATTATGTCCATCAATTGTGGTACTATTTTTGATTCCTCATATTCCATCTTTAATATCCACACCTCCATGAAGAAATTTGGTCTTGCTGGGTATATTCATGGTGTCATGCAGATTCCCATCTGTCTTCCTCTTGGAATTCTGAAACATATAATCTTTTTGGGTTACAGTTCCCTACTCTCCTTAACACTATTCTCTATCTATAATATCTTCTTCTTTTTCCGTCCTCTCTTAGTGCTCTGAAGGTTAGTGCCCTGAAACAAGAAGATACTGTGTATTTCTGTGGAGGGGCTCAAGGGGTGGCTTCAGCAATCATTCAGGATCGCTCTCCTTCCTTATTGCTTTGTTCTTGGATTCCCCAAACTCTACTCTCCAGGGCTAGAAGTGTAGGTTGTTGCCATTTCTGTCCAGGATTCTTCTTCTTTTTAATATGGGACCTGAACTCAGGTTCTTTTATTTGCAAGGCAAAGGCGTAATCTCTGAGCCATCTCTCCATCCCAGCATACTTTCTTTTAAATCTATTTTCAATCAAATTACAGCAATATACCCCAATCCTAGTAGGCACATTTCGTAAACATTGGATTCAAAGATATTCTGTGACATTTTTCCTAAGTAGACACCACACAAACATCATTTCAGATAGCAATTCCCTGACAGGCCAAAATGTGATTACAGCAAAGTTTAACTTGGCAAAACAAATAAGGATGGAGCAGGGACCACTCAAAGGCGGCCACATAATCAAAAACCCACCCCAGCATGTCACTGAAGCTGCACCCCTGCAGTTCTCCGCTGCATGACTTGCTTTTAGCAGAGTGTCCTACAGCTAGCTAGCTGGATTACTCAGCATTTTTTGCAGACTGTTAGCCAGAAATCTCCTCCGCAGGTCAGTTATTTACTACTTTCTTTACTTTGGGGAGAGTCCACCCCCATTTTGTTAATTTCAAGAACCCTAGACTAAGGAGCTGTTTATCAAAGCTGTTCCTTTAGGATCAAGTGTTTCAAATTGCTGCACAACATCCTGCTCAGATTAAACCGTGGGCTTGGAGGAAAAACTTTAACAAGGAAGAGCAGAAATGTTAGCCATATTCATGATTTAACCTTGTTTTCCTTTTTCCATTCTCGTGTGTGTGTGTGTGTGTGTGTGTGTGTGTGTGTGTGTGTGTGTGTGTGTGTAGGTACAGGAGGGTGAACATGCGCATAGATGGGCATCTCTGTGTGTTTGTCTGTATCTGTGTTTGTGGAGGCTCAAGGTAGATATCAGGATTCATTCTCAATTGTTCTTCCACCTTATCCTTTTTTATTTATTTTTTGTTTTGAGAGCAAGTGTGTGTGTGTGTGTGTGTGTGTGTGTGTGTGTGTGTGTGTGTGTGTGTGTGTGTATTTATCAGAGGGCACTGTGTGTCCCTGTGGAGGACCAAGGGTGACTTCAGGAATCATCCTGGATTGCTTCTACCTCTGTTTTGCTTCACTTTAAAAATTTCCTGGGCTCTCCTCACCAGGGCCATAAGTACAGGCTGCCACTGTTTCCACCTGGTGTTTTTACGTGGGACCTGGGATCTGAACTCAGTTCCTTCTGCTATTTATTTATTTTTAAAAAGGCAGAGTCTTAATCCATGAGCCATCGCTCCAGCTCCACCTTATGCTTTTTGAAACGGAGTTTCTAATCAAACTCAGAAGTTATTGCTAGAGATAGTCGGGCTACCCAGCATGCTCTGGATTTTTTGTCTTCATGTTTTAAGCTGCATGCAATATCTTTCTTTTTTATTATTATTTATTCAATTGTGCGTGTATGTGTGTGTGCGCGTGTGTGCATGTATGTGTGTATATGTATGTGTGTGTGTGCGTAGAACCACGGACGAATTCGGGAACCACCATGGTCCGCCTCCATCTCCTCCTTGTTTACTTGTCCTGGGATTCACAGGCTCCGCCCTACCAGGACTGGAAACGCAGGCCACCCCCCCATGTTTCCCCCCCTCGTCGTCTATACGTGGGGTCTAGGATCCGAACTCAGGACCTTCCACCTGCAAGGCAGAGGCTTAACCCCTGAGCCACCTCTCCAGCCCCTATCTTTCTTTTTTTTAAAAAATAAAATTTTATTATTATTCTTTTAGTGTCTTGTACATGAATATAGTAAATTTGTGATATCTTCATACCTTAATTCCCAATACATCCCCCCACCTCTTCCCATTACAATTGTTCTCTCCTGCCAGAACTCCTCCTTGAGTCTTTTCACGTGTGTGGCCCACTGGATTTCATCTGGTTTGCCTTTGATGTCATATGTCTGAGTAATTGATGGAACATGAATCTTATGTCAGTGGCGTACCATCGAGGATAGCATCTTGTGTTTGCTTCCCATCACTGAGCTGCAATTTCAAATTGGCCTCCGCATCCACCTGACACTTTAAGTGGGATCTGGAAATTCAAACTCTGGTCCTCTTTCTTGCCTGTCAAGCTCTTTAACTGCAGAGTTCTCTCCTAGTTATATCTGTTTGTTTTTTAAACAGATTTATTTTGCAGGTCTCAGGATCAATCACATGGTCTCCAACATACTAAACAGGAGCTGTGCCTTCATCCTTTTGGAAATCCTCCACCTGATCCAGGTGATCATTCTGTAAAGACCACACCTCCAGTCTTCACTACTTCCCTAGTAACTCCCAGGCAATATCTTAGCAATACCTGAGACTATAAAGATTGTGACCCAACCCAGGGCCTGTCTCTTCTGGAGCTCTCCAGTCTCTCCCCCTTCTCCTTTATTCTTTCTCCTCTCATGCTTGTGTGTGTGTGTGTGTGTGTGGCCTCTCTGTTTCTCTCTCTCTCTTGCTCGCTCGCTCTCTCTGACTTTAAGCTTTCTCTTCTGTTCTAATGCTGTCTCGTCTTAAGGCTAAAACTATGGCTCCCTTGGCCACCAGGCCCTCAACTCTGAACAAACACCCATTTCTTAAGTCGCTTTCTCTTGTCAGTTTTTCTTTCTTCATGGATCTCCAAGTGGCACCCACATGTGTTTGGAGTTGCTTCTCATTTCTTTCACCCGCTGACCTAACACGTGGGCCAAGAAACCCAGGAGGTGTTGAGTGTATTCCCACTCGAGTTTCTTTCCTTCTGTCCTTCCACGCCCTCGTGACTATCCAAAGGCTTCCCGTCCGCTTGAATGACTTCGAGGAGGACCCTGTCCATCCGCTCAGTGTCCACCTGCAGCTCCTGTCTGTTTGGGTGAGTTTTGGGGTTCTCTTTCTCACCTCTGAAATCTTTCTTTTCCTGTTTGCCAGGCAGACCATGGAAATCCTGGCCGGGTGGAGAGTTTCCCCAAGCCATACTGTCGTCTAATGGCTGGCTACCTCCTGTGAAGTCATTTAGTTAAGACTTTGCTCCCAGGGACCTTTTATTAGTGCTGAGGGTCTGGTGACCAAGGGAACCATAATATAGCCTTAAGACAGGAGAGTATTAGAACAGAAGAGATAGCTTAAAGTCAGAGATGATGGAAAAGACAGAATGGTGGGAAGAATCTGAAGAGAAACTAAGGTGGGGTGGGGGGAGGTAGAAAGATAAATCTTTCTTGGCCTTTTGGTGTTGCTAAGGAGTTGCTAGGGAAGTGCTGGGTGGGAAGTGAAAGAATGTTATGCAAAAGTCAGTCCTGGGTAGGTCATTAGGTTGGGGAGTTCTGGATTTAGAATGTGTGATTGGTTCCTGGAATCCATGTTTCCATATGACTTTACACAGTAGGTGGCAGTGGATAATGTTGCCTTGTATCATCACGATGTCTTGATTCCAAAACTTGGAGTATTGTGGGGTTGCTGTTCCTTGGGGTTCTTGTGTTCTGGGAATCGAAGATGGAGACTAGAACACGTTGAGAAGTTCAAGCAGGGATTTTACTGAAAATGAGAGAAGAGGAAAGAAACCCTTCAATGCTTGATCTAAGAGACCAGACGAAAGCCCGGTAGCCTTAAGGTGGGAGCCACTAGATCAGAGGGAAATATCCCCCATGAGCACGTGCCTAAGAGAGGAAGCTGCCTTGCTGGGGGTGCCTAACTGAGGACCTGGAAGAAGAGAGAGGATGAGGATGGAGTCACGATCTTTTATAGTCCATGCATTGCTAATGAATGTTCCGGAGTTACTGAGAAAAATGAGGTTAATCCTGGAGGAGTGGTGGGCATAGCTCTCTCAGAACCACAACATTCTCCTAACTACACTGGCTGTCCAACAAAAGTTCAATCTCTCCCTCTGGAGGAAGCAGAGATGCATTACAAATAACATATAGATCTTGTGAAGATCTCATTACTGACAACTTTTCTTCTGGGCAGTTTGTGTGTAAAACAAAAACAAAAACATATTGTTGCATGTGTTCAATAGGGCATGAGTGCTCACGGCATTAATTTGTGCCAACTTTCTCTTTGCTGAAAGATTAAAAGGGGTTCTGTAGTGTCCAGTGGCTTCTCCTTGTGTAGACCATATAATTCTGTTTCAAAGATGCTTAAAGCATGACTAAAATAGGTAACCTGGCACCCACTACTATAATCCCAGCCACTTTGGAGGCCTAGTCAGGAAGATAAAGCCAGCTTGAGCAAAATTAGCCAGACACTGTGTACTCCGAAAAATTAGAATAAATATTTAGAAAGTACATGAAGAGAAACAAATTTTGGATTAAAAAATCATCTGATGAGGAGGTGGTGGTCATATGCAGATATGTTTCTAAATGCTTCTCACTCCTCAGCAATAATCTCTGTGCCCAAGTCTCACATTAAGTGGAACTGCTTAGCTGATGGTCCACACCCACATGTGTAACAGTTGGAGAGAAGAAAGGAGTAGAATACTGAACAAGACGTGTTGTCCTAAGCAAGCAGCAGTCATACACTAGGGTGTGAGCACAATGAAAGTGATCTTTGATTGAACCCTATCAGATAAAATTGCTTTTGCCCATGTGCCTATGTGTACACACACACACACACACACACACACACACACACACACACTCACAAAGAAGGCCCAGACAGGAAGATTATAAGTTTAAGGCTAGATTGGATACATGAGAAGTTCTAGGCTAGCCTGGCTTCAAAGTGAGACACAAAATTTCAGAAAACAAAAAGTAAGAAAATATATCCGAAAGACAGGTATGACTGTACTTAGTACTCACTTGCAATAAAGTACTTGGGAGGCTGAGGCAAGCAGATCCGATGGCCAAGGCCAGCCTGGGCTACACAGTGATTTCCAAGCCACCCTAGCTAAAGCTCTGTCTCATGACAAAAGAAAACAGAACAAAAAGATGCAGAATAAGATG
Organism: Typhlomys cinereus; assembly: GCA_023101885.1. NCBI lineage: Eukaryota > Metazoa > Chordata > Mammalia > Rodentia > Platacanthomyidae > Typhlomys > Typhlomys cinereus. The sequence continues at coordinate 71,008 of JALPQD010000134.1, read as the reverse complement.
TTCACAAAATGACTGTGGAGGACAGGGAGGGATCATTGCAGGCTAACTGAGGCCATATACAAGGAAGGCAAAAGTGGGGAGGGAAAGAGCAGAGGATAATTGGATGACATAGGTGGTCTAGGTGTCAGTGATTTCAGAAGAAGCCAATCTGGTCAGATACCAGAACAAAGATGGTATTCTAGGACCCCTTTAAGGTTACACTCACAGAGTGGTTCTGGGATGCATACTCGAGCTTTTGAGCATTATTAATACCCTCTGAGATATCTATTGTGACCCTTCTATTCTTTTTAAAAAGTATTTATGTGTGTGTGTGTGTGTGTGTGTGTGTGTGTGTGTGAAGGTAGTGCTATTGGGAATCAACCTGGATCGCTTCTACCTCCTTTTTACTTTGTTCCATAACTCACCAGGCTCTGCCTTCCAGAACTGGGGGTGTAGGCCACTGCCATTTCTGCTGGTGTTTTTACAGGGGATCCAGTATCTGAACTCAGGATCTTCTGTTTGCAAGGCAGAGTCTTAACCCCTGAGCCATCTCTCCAAATTCCTTGCCAGGGAATTTTTGTCATAGCAACTAGAAAAGGAACTCAGTCACTGGTAACAGGATGAAGAAAGTCTGTCCAGCTGCCTCTGTTGACTCTCCTCATTTGGAAGTGTCGAGTGGGTCTCCCAGGTCGAGTGGGACATTGAGTATGCCATAAGGTAATGGTTATAGTGTTACGCTATCTGATAAGACCAGCTGCTAACCCAACAAAAACATCAAAAAAAGAGAATATGGTTTAGACTGAGACCCTCTGCTTCCCTTTTGCCAAACAGTATTAAGTAACTAAATAGGAACAGGCTGAGTTTTTTGTTTTTACGTTTATTAGTTATGTTCTCTGTGTGTGAGCATGCATGAGACATGGCACAAATCTAGAAGTCAATGGACAACTTGCAGGAGGTGATTCTCCTTTTACTATTCAGGTGCTGGGGATTGAAATAAGGTCACCGGGTTTGGCTGCAAGTCCTTTATTCAATGAGCCATCTCACCACCACCTCAAGGACTGGATTTTAAGTAGATTTTCCTACAGTTTGTCCAACAACCATCATTTCTCTGAAACTTATAGAGGTAAAAAGATGATCTGACAAGGTGAACTTGGTTATGTGGAACATAGTGCTTGTGGCCTACCTAGCACACTGTTTTGATATGCAGTTTATGTAATTTGAGAATATTAAACCAGTACTGGAGAGATGGCTCAGGGGTTAATATTCTCCCTTTTGGGCAGAAGAACGGGAATACAGATACTAGATCACATGTAAAAATGTTAGTACTTCTGTCTCTGAAAGGCAGAGCCTAGGAAACCCCAAAGCAAAGCAACAAGGACGTACAGTGTATGTGTATGTATGTATGTGGTGGTGGGGGGTGAGACAGTTCAGTGGGTTAGACAACCTGCTTGGAGACCTGAGTTTGATCCCTGGAAGCCCATATGGTTAAAGAAAAGAAATGGCACGTGCAAACACCTCCTCTGAAATAAAGTATCAAAAAAAAAAAAAAAAAGGAGGTAGCAATCCAGGAAGATTACTGAAGTTACCCTTGGGCCTTCAGGCACACATGGTGCCCTCTGATACAGATACACACACACACACAAAAATTTTTAGCCAGACGGGGTCCAAACTCAATAAAAAAATTACCAACAGATCTGCAATTTATTAATAACATATCACTATGGGGAAAAGCCCATAAATGCCTCGTAGAGCAGAGCTTGTTTTGCTCAGAAAAAATGTTTTGTTAATTTAACTGATAGCTTTCTATGGCCTCAAACTTTTTATCCCGTGACCTACAAATTTGTCATCATTCCCTGAGCCAAAGCAAAGCATTTAGAGTTAGCTCAGCAGTACAGCACCTGCTTAATGGATCTAAGACCCTCCTTGATCCCTAGCATCACCAGAAATGTGTTCAATTAAGATGTAGTCTGCAGGGCTGGGAAAATGGCTCAGTGGTTAAAAAGTCCTTGCCTTGCAAGCAAAGGGATTTGAGTTCAGATCCCCAAATTCCATGTAAAAATCCTATGTCCCTGTGGTGCTTGCCTATGATTCTAGGCCAGGAAGGCAGAGCCTGGGAATCCCCAGAGCAAGTTGGCTATCCAGACTGGCTCTGTGTTTAATTAGACTCAGGCTCATAGCAATAAGGTAGAAGAGCTATGGAGGAAAGTTCCTGATAACTGCCCTTGGGCTTCCACATTCAAGTGCACTCATGCACATGAGCTTGCTACTCATCCTCATATTGACAATCCAACCCCATCCTCCAAAAAATACATTATAAATTTCATAAAATATTCAAAATTCAGTTTGTGCCTCATCTTCAATGTATAAAGTTATCTAATTCATTTTACCCTGTTTTAAGGATAATGTGTGTGTGTGTGTTTCAGAGGGCACTGTGTGTCCCTATAGAGGGCTGAGGAGGATTTCAGGAATCATCCTGGATTGCTTCTACCTTTTCGGTTTGGTCTGGAATTTCCCAGACTCTACCCATCAGGATCAGAAGTGAAGGTGACTGTAGTTTCAGCCTGGTGTTTTTATGTGCGACCTGGGAGCCAAACTCAGGTCCTTCTTTTTTTTTTTTTATTATTATTTATTCAACTGTGTGCATGTGCGCGCGCGCGCGCGCGTGTGTGTGTGTGTGTGTGTGTGTGTGTGTGTGTAGAGCCACGGACGAATTCGCGAACCACCATGGACGCCTCCACCTCCTTCTGCCCCGGGATTCACAGGCTCCGCCTTACCAGGACCAGAAGCGCAGGCCGCCCCCGCTTCCACCTGGCGTCTATACGTGGGATCTGGGATCCAAACTCAGGACCTTCCGCCTGCAAGGCGGAGGCTTAACCCCTGAGCCACCTCTCCAGCCCAGGTCCTTCTTGTGAGGCAGAGTTTAACCCCTGTGCCATCTCTCTAGCACTTGTGTTTTAAATTCTAAATTGCCCTTTTGTTGATTTTAAACGTGTTGCTCACTTGCATTTCATCTACCCTTTCTCTATTGTGACTTGAGAATTTTAGCCGGTTTTCAAGCCACCATAAAAATTCCAAATTTAGGGGCTGGAGAGGTGACTCAGGGATTAAGCCTCTGCCTTGCAGGCGTAAGATCCTGAGTTCGGATCCTAGACCTCACGTATAGATGCTGGGCTGAAGCGGGGGCGGCCTGTGTTTCTGGTTCTGGTAGGGCAGAGCCTGTGAATCCCGGGGGCAGAGTAAATGAGGAGGTGGAGGTGGTCCATGGCCGTTTTCGAATTTGCCTGTGTTTCTACACACACACACACGCACACACACATGCACAATTGAATAAAAAAAATTCCAAATTTAGGGGTGTCACTTTTCTACATTGCTTTACTACTGATCTAATATAGTAGGACCAAGTTTTTGGTATCGCCTTACCTCCCCTCAGCGTTTTAGTTGTTCACAGAATTAAATATCATTCTTACCCCTATTCACTCATTTAGATGGTTTTGTGTGTACCAGAGGCCACCGTGTATCTCTGCGGAGGACCCAAGGGTGACTTGGAATCATCCTGGATTGTTTACTTTGCTCCGCGATTTCCCAGGCTCCGCCCACCACGGCCGGAAGTGCAGGCTGCCCCTGCATTCCCCTTTAGGCCTAACATTTTCTCCCATGTTTTTTTTCCCTAATCATAAAAGTTCAATAGTACCCCGTCTTCTCCCTCCCTCCCCAGTCATCCTCCCTTGCACTCTTCCCTTCCTCCCTCCCCCTTCTTCTCATCTCCTTTTGTGCATGGGACCTGGGATCCCAAGTCTGGATATTCTGCTTGCAAGACATTATGAGCCTTCCCCCCAGCTACGTTTTTAACTGGTTTTAGTGTATTAAGTGTCAACTTCCCAGATTAGATTGATGCCCACCAGACTCCATTCGGAAGTGTCACCCCCCCAAAAAATCCAGAAGTGTCACCCCCCCAAAAAAAGGACAAAAACTACTTAAGTAGTTTTAACTTTAATATTGTGGACAAGAACAGTTTGGCTTTTTCTTTTCCCCATTAGTAAGTTAAACATTTACATGTTTACTTATCTATTTCTCCCTTTCAAATGCCAGCATTTAAAACTTTTCCACAAATATGGGGCTATAAAATTAACATGAACATATTTAAGTGGAAAATGGGGAGTTCTTCCGGCAGGTTTTGAATGACTACTCAGATCCGTCTTTTTCGGGTTCAGCCGGTTCCACGGGCTCTTCCTGGACACCCTCGGGAATTTCAAGCTCCTTTCTGTGGGGGAGAAATAAATGTTCACTTTTAAGAACCTCCAACAACCAAATTCCCAGTATTTTAAAACAAGCACCCCGAAGTCGCCCAAGGACTTTTTCACCTCTGGATGGAGGGGGGGGGGTTAAGTAGCGCATCGCTCAAACTTGGGTGGTTAGTGCTTGAGGGGGCTTTTTACTATGGATGGGAGGGAAGGAGACTGCAGGAAGCTAAACAGATTCCCGGATGGAGAAGGCCTAACGATCCCCGGGAAGGCATCCCCAAGACCCGCGCCGCCAGCGGCTTACCCCACGAAGACGTCGGGGAACAGAGTGCGCTGGAAAACGCGCTCCAGTTCCTGCAGCTGCAGGCCGCTGAAGGCGCTGCTGAAGGTGCTGACATCCACAGCCAGGGGGTCCCACTCCTGGGCCTTGGCGCTCTGGGCATCGGCAGCCGCCTCCACCTCCATCTTGCCGGCCTCCTCCACCTCAGCAGCCTCCGCAGGGGTGGTGTCCTCCTCCTCCTCCTCCTCCACGAGGGTGCTGTCTTCCAGGTCCGCCTCCTCCAGATCCACCTCCTCCTGGGCTGCCACATCCTGGCCCGCAGCCTCTTCGACCTGAGGCTTCAGGAGCTCCAGGCCGCTGGCTTCCTCGGCTGCTGGGTGATCAGATTTGCCTTTTACTTTGCCCCCCTCGTCGCCTTCTCCCGCCACCGTCACCAAGGTGGAAGCCTCCTTGGGCTTCACATCTTTAGGAGCAAGAAAGATAGACCCTGGAGAGAGAAGAGAGCGAAGGTCCGAGAGATTTGAAGAGAGAGAGAGAGAGAGAGAGAGAGAGAGAGAGAGAGAGAGAGAGAGAGAGAGAGAGAGAGAGAGAGAGAGAGAAGGGGACCAAACTGGCGGCCGCGGCGGGCCGCGGTGCGGCTAGGCCCTTTCGCCCTTCGGTGGGGGACGGAGAGCCGCGGTGCGACTAGAGTTACTTGCTGCCAACTGCTCTATCCGGGCCCGGCACTGACCCTTCAGCTCTTTGAGAAGCTTGTCTTCCAGGCTGCTGCGGGAGCTGGTGTCCTCCGGCAGGCGATCCATGCTGCGTTGGTCACCGGTGCGGTGCCTCGATGTGATGCCTCGACCAGCTGCCTGTCCTCAAGCGCTGCCTCCGAGCTTGGGGTTGGGCGCTGTGCTCTCTAATTTAGTAGTCTGTCTGCCCGCGCTCCACACACCCACCACGGCGTGTTTCGGGCACGAGGCTGGGCGGGCAGGTGTTCACGGAGGCCAGGGATTGGATGGAGACAGCACGAGGAGGCGTGCCGGGGCATGAGGGTCCATCGTGCACGAGTAGGGCAGGACCAGTGCACAGAGCGGGAAGAGGTCGCGCTCGAGTTGAAGGGTGGATCCTGCACGAGGGGTCAGGAGCCGGGCACTGTGCGAGCGGAAGGCTGAACTGTGCGAGCGGGAGGGTGGGGGTGCACGAGGGTGCGAGTGTCAGAACGGCTGGGTCTCCGAACTAAGTCTCGGGGAGGGAGTTGAGACGCCGGAGGCCTAAGCCACAGTGGGGATGGGAAATGCTGGGAAGTGGGGAAAGTTGGAACATGATCAACAGCAAGGATCGAGAGGAAAGTTAGACTTGGTGTAAACCTCTGTATCCTTGGAGAAATGTTCAGAAAAACATCCTCAGCCCATCCCGGATCCCTTGGGGTTTTGTATTATTCATACAAAGTATATATGAAACTTCAAGTTTTAGAGAAAACTTTTGCGTTTTGTCTTTTTTTCTCCATTACCTTAAATGAAAAGGTGTGCTGTGTTGATAAGTTTAAACAATTGTTTTGTCGAAATGTCCTCAACAGAAAGAACTGCGGATGTGATATTAACGCTGTGCAATCGATCTCTTCCTGTACCGTTATTGTTTTTTGTTTTTACAACTTTTATTTTTGAGACACGATCTAACCACAACCTGGTTTTGAACTCCTGATTCACTTCTCAATGCACACTACACCCGGCTTCTGTGTTTATAAGTATATGCGTATAAGCAGATCTGCTCTCTTTTTTCTTTTTGTTTTAAATTTTTTTATATATATTTATCCTGTGTGTATGTGTGTGTGTGTACCAGAAGGTACCGTGTGTCCCTGTGGAGGACCAAGGATTACTTCGGGAGTAATCCTGGATTGCTTCTACCTCCTTTTTGTTTCGCTCTGGAATTTTCCATTCTCCACCCACCAGGACCCGAACTGCAGGCTGCAGCCATTTCCTCCTGGCATTTTTACATGGGACCTGGGATCCAAACTCAGGACCTTCTGCTTGTGAGACTTCTGTATTTTCTGTGTGACCGTTTCCTAGCTCTGGGTGGTATTATCAAATTTCAGCGTTTGGCTTAGAAATAAGTAGGGCTGGGAAGGTTGCTTAGTGGTTAAAGTCTTTGCCTGGCAAAGAAAAGGACCTGAGTTTGAATCCCCGGATCCCACATAAAAATGCCCAGGCCATGTGGCATCCCTTCTGTAAATCTAGCCCTAGAAGGCAGAGCCAGGGGATAATTCACCAGAGCTAGTAGGTTAGCCAGAATAATCCTAATAGCATGTTCCACATTTAATTAGAAACTGATAAAAATAAGTTGGAAGAGCATCATCATTAGGCTTCCACAGGCACTCACCATGTACATATACATGCCCACCCACATACAGACATACCCCATGCACCTTATACATGAAAAATGAAAAAAAAACAATGAATAATTTCATCAATTTAAGGAAAATATTTGGGGCCAGTGAGATGGCTCATCAGGCAAAGATGCATGCTGCCAAAACTGATGACCTGAACCCATATATTGGAGAGAATCCACTAATGAAAGTTGTCCTCTGACCTCCATGAGAGAGAGAGAGAGAGAGAGAGAGAGAGAGAGAGAGAGAGAGAGAGAACGTGCAAATATATAAATTTAAAGCACAGTATAAGAATATTCCTGAAATTCTCAGAAATTGGAAAAATTCATACAATTTAATTTCCAATGTGGAAAGATAAAAATTCCTCAATTTCAAATATATCCAGTGTGGGGGAAATGGTGTTTCTTTTTAAACATTCAACTGTTTCAATTCAAATTGAGTGTGTGGATGGGTATGTGTATACTCATGATGCATGTGTAGAGGTCAGAGGACAACTTTTCTGAGTTGGTTCTCTCTCCTTCCACCAAGGGAACTTTAGGCATGGAACTCAGCTGAGTGATCTTGTGCGGTAAGTGCCTTAACCTTCTAAGACTACTTGCTGGTCCTTCAAATGTTTTTAAAGAAATCCAGGCTCACATAAGTTAGACAAAACTTTGCCAGAGAATACTGGATTGGAGGCTAGCTAGATGGCTCAGTTGGTAAAGGCATTTGCAGAATAAGCTTGACAACTCATATTTGATCCCTGAAACTCACTGAAAGGCAGAAGCAGAGAAAAGTGACTCCATAAAGTTGTCTTCTGACCTCCCCATGTTTGCCATGGGATAGTACATCTCCCCCACAGTAACAACACTAACAATAATAATTTAAAAAACTTCTTTGGCAAAGAAAATTGAATTAATATACTATTATAAGGAAAACAATTATGACTTCTGAATTATTAAATGTGTGTGCTCAAAGTTTTATTTTTTTTGAGATAGAGAATAAAAGAAGGTACACACATGTATGCCATGGTGCGTAAGTAGAAGCATCAGAGGACAACTTTTGGAAGCCCACCTCTACCATGTGGGCTTCTAGAAATCAAATTCAGGTCATGAAGTTTACAAGGAGGTGCCTTAACCACTGAGCTGTCTCACCAGCCCTAAGCATGTATTTTGATTCTATTCTGATAAATTTACACAAGTTTAATCAGATAAGCCAATAATATATATGTACTATATATACATACTATAACATATATATGCTGTAATACACACTAGATTTAAGATAGTGAAATTTATAAATTTGTAAGTCATACTGAGAAGTTGGAAACAGGATCTTGTCCAGAGTTCCTTTCCCATGATGCTTAGCACCTGTGTACTTTAATAGTACTCACACAGTATGTGTGGCTATCTATGTTCATTTGGGAAGAGAAGGATATCAGCTCTTTGCCTGGGTTTCACTGGGTTTTAACCATTTCCCTAGGCATTGAGAAGGAGAAAGCCTGCAGGAAGCAGGCAAGGGATGGGAGGGAGGAAGTAGGATGATCACTATGGGGCAGGTTAGTAGGGTAAACAGGAGATGGGAATTGTTACATTGGATAGCACAGGAAACAAGTGTCTTTCAACACCACCCAGCACTTGGGAGGTAGAAGCAAGAACATCCAAAGTTTGAGGTCATCCTTGGTTAGCTAAGGTTACATGAGGTCCTGTTCCACAAAAAAACACATAAATACAACTAGACATAAATTGTAGATTTTCTAAGGTGTTGGAAATGTTCCCTCAGTTCCCTCAGCAGATATCCCAGAGCTAGCTGAGCTCAAGATGTAATCATTACTGAATGGCTAGGACTTACAGTGCCCATTAGTTCCAGGCTTACCCATCTTTGTCCACTCCTTCAAGTCTTTAATTTTGGTCATTTCAGGTGAAGAGTACAGCTGTGAGTAGTTGGTAAATGTTCCCTGGTTGAGTTTTTAAAAATATTTTACTTCTCTATTTGAAAGAGAAAGAACATGCATGTCATGGTACAGAGTGAAGAGGTCAGAGGATGACTTTCAGAAGTCAGTTCTGTGTATCGTGGTATTCTGGGACCAAACTTAGGCCCCCAGGTTTGTGAGGAGGGTCCTTACTCACCAGCTACTTAATTTTTACTTTTAATCATACATAAATCCTAATTAATATCTCAAAAGTCAATATCTCAAATCCATGTGGATGCTTTCCTTTAGATCATATGAGAAGATAATTTTTTAATGTTGGCTTATAGCATTTAAAAGGAATGCATATTTGGTCAGAAAGGTAAAAACTAACTTATGTTTTAAGTGAGCTATCTTTCTTGAAATAATATGAGGGATAAAGAAATAAGCATCCACATTTGTAACATTTCATTTATATTTTTATAAAGTGAACCATTTTATGTGCTTTAAAAGTTGTGTGTGTGTACCAGGCTGAGGGGGCAGCAAGTCCCCGTGATTCTCCTTTATTCCTAGCACTATGGATGTAGGCACCTGTGACCATTTCCAACTTTTTAAAAAATAGTATTTTTACTCATTTGTTGAAAATTTCCTGTATATGCTATGTGTTGATCATACACATTCCTCCCCCTCACAATCTCCCTGAGCCCCATGACAGGTTCCATTTCCCAACTTTATGTCCTCTTTTATTTAACCCACTGAGTCCAATTACAGCTGCCCACATGTGCACTGGTATTGAGCTAGCCACTGGAGCATGGGCAACCCACCAGTGTGCCGCACCCCCAAAGAAAAAGGACTTTCCCTTCCTTAGTAGCTTTCGCCTGCCACTAACTTCTCAAATAAGGGTGACCATGCTCAGCTTTATGTGGGTTCTAAGGATTTGAACTCAGGCCTTTATATTTGCATAGCAAACACTCTTACCTGCTGTTCTAGTTTCATTACAAAATACCCGGCTCAAGCAATTTAGGAGGAAAGCATATAATTCATCATTTCAGGGAGGTCCTAGCAGCAGGAACTGAGGGAACCCATCACATCATATCCCACAGTTAAGAGCAGAAAGCAGTGGATGAAGGCATGCGTGCTTGCTTACCTGTGTGTGCACTGATTATGAAATCAATACCACCCCTCACAAGCATGCCCAGGAGCCAGGCTTAACAAAGAGGATCCCTCTGAAATTGACTTGGAGGCTTGCCTCATAGACTTCAGGTTGACAATTAGTGCTAACCATTACCATTACTGAGCCATCTCCCTGGGCTCTAAAGTGAGCCATTTTTAAAATTCCCTGCATTAGATTATGCAAAGGGACACAATCATATTTAAAATTTAACTTTATAAGGCTTTAAAATGTAGCTCATCAGGCAGAATGCTGGCATGGCATGCTGGAGGCTCTGGGTTTAACCCCCATCCTGACATTCTGTTTAAAATAGCATTTCCTTAATCATTTACACATAGATCATTACTAATCCAAGAAGATATATGAACCATGTATATTAAGACTTCACCTCTTCATTGCAAGTGAAAAAGTGCTTGAGAGATGTCTGTTGGTGGCATCAGAAACAAAAAAACCCCCACAAAAACAAAACCTGTCTGTGTCAGGCTCCTGGGCAAGGGTGGCATACTAAGACTCCTCTGAATCTTAGAAAAGATTTACTTCCTCTGATTCTACCAGTATTTATTCAAACCAACCCTATAAATACTTGGAGAAAAGGATTTGTTTGGTATTTGAAACAGGTTCATAAACAAAAACCACATCATGTAAGTAAGTATATTTATTTGCACTTCACGGAAGAACCTTTTTAACTGCTCTGATACTGTAATGGCTGAGGATGTAGCTCAAGTATTCACTGCTTGCCTAGAATGAATGTCTGAGGACCTGGGTTCCATTCCCAAAACTTCAAAAGAGAAAAAAAATCCCTGGACAAATACTAGTGGTCACTTACCTTTTTTGTCTATTATGTTAGCAATGTTTTCAGCTGGACTCACTGATGTATTCCAGAAAATTCGAAAACTTCAAAAATTATATAGAGGTGTCATTCTCCATATGCCTTTTCCCAAACACTTAAGATTCTTAACAGCAGAAGGATCAACCAATCTCTGTATTTAGCCTGGGAATTAATTCCTCTGTGAGCATAAATTCCCTCTATGAGCATAGAATTTATGCTTAGCTTTTACTATTGAAAATAATTTAGCATCATGAAACCCTAAGCTTCATTTAATTTGAATAATTTACATGCCACAACACCAACATAACTTCCCAGAGAAAATACTACCTAAAGATACCAGTTTTACAAGGAGCTAGAAATACATTTATATGTGCCCTACATATTTATAATTTATTCATAAGATACCTGTATGTGTCATATATGTATTTAAGAAATACAATAAAATTAGCACTATTCCTTTAGAATGTCATGTTCCCTCTGGAAATGGGTCACCTCCTTCCATTTTCCATCTGCCAAGACTACAAAGTTCAAAATTCATCTCCTAAACATGCAGAAGTCACAAACAATACAATAAGTCCCTGGGAAAAAGTTTTCAAAACCCAAAGGAAGGTCTAAAATGGCTGCCCTCAGATGACTGAACTACACTAAGGTTTCAGTCATACCAACCCAGATTGTAAGATCCTGTCTGTGGGCAAAAATCACAAATGCTCGGCATTTGGCATCATACAGGAAATGAAATACATGCAGTGCATTATACTTGTTTTTAAATGTTCACCCTCATTTCTGTGACAATGGTTTGAGACTTTGTACAACAAAGTTCTACCAATAATTCTGCCATTGATAGAAATGAACACCCAAATAGGTCATTAAGGAACCAAGACTGGGGAGATGGCTCAGGGGTTTAAAAAACAAAAATGTCTGCAAAGTGGGGCATGGGAAACCTGAGAGCAAAGCAGAAACAAGGTGGAGCAATGCAAGGTGAAGTCAATTCTTGGGCCTCCACAGCACCCCTCCCCCCAAACACACCCCCCCACATAAAACAGAGCATATATATGGCCCATGTATAATTCTACTGGGAAAGTAGATCCTGGGAATCCCCAAAGCAAGCTGGCTAGCCCAGGCTCACATTAATAAGGTGGAAGAATGATTGAGAATGATTCCTGGTATTACTCTTAGGTCTCTACAAGTGTACATGCTCAAGTGCATTTGTGTACATGCACCTGCGTGCGCGCGCACACACACACACACACACACACACACACACACACACTCACCCACTCACCCACTCACCCACATGCATGCATCCCATATATAAATACACAAAAAAGAAAACAAGAAACAAATTGGGGAATAGTAAAATAGTGAGAACCTTGCAAGAAATGTTACCAACACTCAGGTATGATGGTGTTTGAGACTTTGCCTTAAAAAGATAAAGCTACAAAACAACTACACACAGGAAAAATGTTTGAGGGACTTTATCAGGATAGATCAATTTAAACAACAGAAAATGGGGCTGATGAGAAAGCTCCCTGTAAGATTTCTGCTTGCAAACCTGGTAACTTGGAGATGAAAGGAGACAAGTGACTTCTGAAAGTTGTCTTTTAACCACCACTCAAGTTCCAGGGTATGCAATGTGCATTGCTTCTTTCTTTTTCTGGCCTTTCCCTCATAAAATATTAAAAAATAATACAATGACATGTGAGAGTGTCCAATCTGCTGGTTATCAAGGAAATGAATTATTAAAACAATCACAGGCTGGGCTGGAGAGATGAATGGGGGTTAAGCCTGTGCCTCCCAAGAAGGAGGACCTGGGATTCCCCTGATCTCACATAAAAAAAAAAAAAAAATAAAAACACTGGGTAAAAATGGTCTCATGTAAAGAAAAACTCCAGGCCAAAATTGCAGCGGCCTGCGCTTCTGGCCTTGGAAGATGGAACCTGGGAAATCCCAGAGCAAAGCAATAGGAGTCAGAGGAATCCAGGATGATTCCTGAAGTGATCTTTGGGCCTACACAGGCACATAAAATGCCCTCTGATACACACAGACACACACAGAAGTGTGTGCATAAAAAAAACTAACAGGCATAAAAGTGAAAAGTTTCACATGGTAATATAGTAGGTCTGTAATCCCAGCATGACGGAAGTTGAGGCAAGAAACTTGTAACTTCCACATCAGCCTTGGTTAGTTAGTACAAGACCCTGTATCAGGAAACCAGAATAAAAACAACCAAGCCATGATAGCTAGTATATACCTGTCATTCCAGCACTTGGGAGGTTTGTTATGTTTGAGGAAGGGTCTCATGTAGACCAGACTAGTTTGCAATTCACCATGCAGCACACAGGATGATCATGACTTTCTCATTCTCCTGTTTCCATTTCCCAGGTGTCCTCTGACCTCCGCCCCTGTACCATGACATGTGTATTCCCCTCCTTTCAAATAAACAAAACAATTTAAAATTAGTTAAGCATAGGATATGATCTTGAATTTGGGATTTGGTGACCAAGAGCTAACGATTTTTACTACAGCGCTGATTTTTGTGTGGAAATAATATGCCTTGTGTGTGTACAGGAACGTTAGAGTAAATTTACATATGTGGAGAAAGTAAAAAAGAATAGAGGGAGGTAAGTTGAGTTTTCAGCTAGCATCTTTAAAACTTTTATGCATGCACACGTGTGTGTGTGTGTGTGTGTGTGTGTGTGTGTGTGTGTGTGTGTGTGTCTGTATCTGTGGGTACTTTATAAGCCTGTAGAGACCCAAGGGCGACCCTAGAAATCACCCTGGATTCTGTTACCTCCTCTTTGCTTTACTCTGGAGTTTCCTAGGCTCCACCTTCTAAAACCCTATTTCCAGCGCTATTTCCACCTGGCATTTTTTTTAAATTTTTTATTATTATTATTCAACTGTGCGCATGTGCGTGTGTATGTGCGTGTGTGTGTGCGTGTGTGTGTGTGTGTGTAGAACCACGGACGAATTTGCGAACCACCATGGACGCCTCCACCTCCTTCTGCCCCCGGATTCACAGGCTCCGCCCTACCAGGACCAGAAGCGCAGGCCACCCCCGCTTCCGCCCGGCGTCTATACGTGGGATCTGGGATCCGAACTCAGGACCTTCCGCCTGCAAGGCGGAAGCTTAACCCGTGAGCCACCTTCCAGCCCCCCCACTTGGCATTTTTATATAGGATCTGGAATCCAAACTCAGGACCTTCTGCTTTTGAGGCAGAGCCTTAGCTAACCCGAGCCATCTCTCCAGCCCTAGCTTGATTTTTAAATTATATTAAGGAGTACATGTGTTTTCATTGTCCATTACCTACCCGTTCCCACATCCCTTCACACTCCTCCCATTCATTCTTCTCTCCTCTCTGGTGTACACTCCTCCCATTCTTTCCTCTTCTCTGGTGTTTCCTTACAAGCGTCTCCTCTAAGATTCCTGCATTAGTTAGTGCTTAAGCATCTGTCATGGTGGGCAAATTGTATAGAGGTTCCCCATATCTCTTGTCTATCAGTAGTCCCATACAATCTCTTAGGCTAGCGTCATGTCTCATGGAATCTTCCTTGTTTTTACATGGGATTCGAAATCAGGTCCTTCTGCTTTGAGGCAGAGTCTTAAGCCATCTCTCCAGGCCCAGCTAGCATTAATCTGGATAAACATGTGTTGAGTTGTTCTGGGTCATTCCACCATCATGTTCTTAAATGAGAAAAAAAATGCTCTATAAAATTTTGTGGAAAATAAAATCACTGCCTCTCACAGCAATATACAATAAGAAGATTTAGCCTTTCACTTTTGATTATCAGTCTTAGAAAGTCAGCTTCAGGAAATAACTTAAAAGATTTTCAATCACTCAAAGGATTCACAAGAAAATGACCAAAGAGGCAACAGATACTGAAATGAAAACCATGAAGAAAATGAATAAGAGCATTTCTGAAATAAACTGAAATGGAGACACTGGCTTGCTACTGGATTTGGAATACAATTACTCAAAAGCTAAGTAGAGTCAGAAAAGTAATGTGATTTGGAATGGGAAATTTTTCTAACTGAAGAGTTTTGTGGCCTGAGATGTATATTGTTTTTCTTAAATTGTAACCAAAGTTTCTCTGTCTGAATCACAGCCATGTGCTCTGTCTAGGTCCTGAGACCAATCCCCATCCCCAGCCCCTAGTCTGCTCTGCTAAGAGGCAAAGCACAGGAGACCAGGGCTCTTGCTGAACAGGTCTGTTGCTTAGTAATGGCAGTCCCCACAGAGAGGCTATCTATTTCTGTGTCAGTAAGTTGTTCGTGGTTGAGGGTCCTTGAAAGTTGAGTACAACCAACTTCCATTCCCTCTGCACTATGATCCACCCTACAAAGACACAAGAACAGGCATAGCTGACACTAAAGTAGAAGGATGGCATGCCAATGTGTGACTGCTTATTAGATTATTGAAGTCCAGTTCTATCAGGTGTCACTTAAGAGGTTGCCCATGGTGGAAAAACAATTCAAGTAATAGCCTGTTTCTGAGAACTATAAAAGGAGTGCCTGTCAACTTGTTCTGGGAAGGGAAGGAGTGGTGCTGGGAGGACAGAGGCAGAGAAACTTCCTGTGACCAGCCTGGAATGGATGCATTTCCTTTGTAATTGTAGGACCTGTGGCCAGAGTGGCTTCTAGTGCTGTGTGCTGATGAGAAAGGGAAGCAGTGAACAGCATGGGGGCAGTCTAGGTAGATGTGCACACTCCTTGTGTGACCCTGTCTGACTAGATGTTTACCAAGTTTCTTTCAGAACCAAGATTATAATGAAATCCTGCATAGACATAGAATCGCTTGTCTATGAAAACACTTTCCCTCAAGAGTTTCTCTACCTGCCTTTCACATTCATAGTCTTACTCGGTCAGAACGGGAATGGGGAGGGACAAGGACTACATATGTGGTGCAGTATAAACCCATTGTGGTACTTGAGAAGCTACTGATAGTGATTCAGGTATGTCACCACCATGTCCTTGTTATTCTGTTTAAATGGCATTTCCTTAATAGCTTACAAACTATTAATATAAGACGACACATGAAATATTTGACAATTTGCCTTTTTATTGTAAGTGAAAGAGTGCTGGGGCAAAAAGGAGATAACAACATGATCCAACTGGCATCAACCAACAAAACTGAACATCTCCATGTGGATCCAGGGTAAGGGTGGCACTCTTTCTCAAATCTTAAGGCAAAGGTGAGGTGGGCACCTCTCAGCATTTACTTCTTGCGGTGCTTCCTGCTTTTGGCAAGCCTGTGCCTGAACCAAGCCTACAATGAGAAGGAAAAAAATTCATTTATTGTACTAAATATTTAGAACCATAATGAAAAGACACATCATGTATCTTTAAATGCCACTGACATCTTACATTCCACAGGACTTTTTCTTGTTGTCATGAGGAGCTGAGTGTAGCACAGAGTGTAGTATTTGTGTATAATGGCTGAGGCCTTGTTATATGACAGTAGTGCAAAACACACAAACTCCTCCATCATAAATACACTAAACCCTCCCTGGTCACCAGCCTTCCATATGGAGAGCTCCGGAACAGACTCAGGACTTTGCCTCTCTTCTGCAATTTTTAAAAATTGTGTGTGTGTGTGTGTGTGTGTGTGTGTGTGTCAGAGAGCACTGTATGTCCCTGTGGAGGACCAAGGGTGACTTTGGGAATCATCCTGGCTTGTACACCTCCTCTTCCTGCTTCCCTCTGGGATCGGGCTCCATCCACCAGGGCTGTTTTTAAGAGGGACCTGGTATCTGAACTCAGAATCTTCTGCTTGTGAGACAGTCTTAACTCTTGAGCCATCTCTCCAGCCCTTTTCTGCAATCTTAATGCATCTCACTACTTGCATCCAGGACACTGAATGGATCTATCTTAAGAGTCCTTGGTGTGGAGAGATATCCTAGAAGCACTAGTCTGTAAGTATCTGTTAGTGATGAAATGGCCTAAAGTGGACCTGTTATTTCCTAGCCTAATTCTGCAACCCCTAGCCACCAGTATCAGGAGGACAAGTTGTTTGGATTTTACTCCCCCTCGCCAAACTTACGTTAATTGTATGCAAGCAGAGTTAAGCCTGTGAATTAGTCCTTCACTCCAATGCCTAGAGATTTAATTTTTTATGGAAGTACAGAATTTAGACTTAGCTTCTATTAAAATTTTCTAAGAGCTGGGGAGATGGCTCAGAGACGAAAGCTTTTTGCTTTACAAGCAAAAAGGATCTGAGTTTAGATCACATGGGAAAAAATGCCAGGTAGATATGGTCTCAGCCTACAATTAAGGCCCTGAAAGGCAGAGCCTAGGAAAATCCAAAATAAAGCAAAAAGGAAGTAGAGCAATTCAGGATAAGTCCTTATGTCACCCTTGGGTCAAGTGCACATACTAACTTGAATAATGTTATAATTAACTCCAATATGAGTCTACAAAAAATACTAAGGTAAATCAGTGTTAACAAGGTGTTAAAAAGCAATGTGTCTATATATCCTGTACTTCTCTATAACTCATAGTTAACATGTACATTTTTTATATTTTTAGAAACTACATTCATAATTTACTTGTAAGGTACATGTATGTGCAATACTTAAGTATCTAAGGAATGCAAACAGTCCAGCACTATCCTTTTATTCCTTTAGGGAATCATGTACTCTGAAAATCGGCTATTTTTTTATGCTGGGGTTTTCTTACCACGTTTTCTGCTCACAAAGACTGCTAAACTCCAAACAAATTTCTCAAATATATGGAAAAGTAAAATAAAGGACAACACAACTTCCCAGACAGGTTCTCTAGACCAGAAGCAAGTTCTAGAAAGACTGCCTTGCCAAATGGCTTTTTGTAGGTTACTGACCCGAAGTCTTGCTTCAGTCTCTCCTACCCATTCTTCAAGCGTCTTTCTGTGGGGAAAAAATAGGTGGTAGTCGGTATTTGGCATCATAGATGAAATAAAACATAAAATACATTTTAGATTTGTTTTTAAATGCTAACCGCATATCCTCCCCTTCATAGACATTCAGTTTGAGGCTTTTGAGAGATATATATTTTAAGGAGGGGGTCCCATTTGACTTTGAACTTAACATGTGACTGAGGTTCAACTGAACTTAAAATCATCCTTCTTCCCACCTGTTAAGTGCTAGAATCACAAGTCAGAATTCCAATCCAAGATTTGTTCTAGTTTCTCTCTCTCTTTTTTAATGAGTTCGTTTCTTCGCAATGCAGCTCAGGCTGTTTTGGTACCTTCCTATGAAGACCAGGCTGAACCTCCCAAGTTATCGTGATTATAGGCATGTGCGGTTATGCCCAGCCCATGGAATCTTGTTTTTAGGGATTGCTTTTTCCCCCTTTGGCAGAAATTTTAAAGGGAGGTGAAAAATCCAAGTAATAGGAATATATTAGGTATTTTTTTTTATTATTTATTCAATTGTGCGTGTGTGTGTAGAACCACGGACGAATCGGGAACCACCATGGACGCCTCCACCTCCTTCTGCCCCGGGATTCACAGGCTACACCCTACCAGGACCAGAAGCGCAGGCCGCCCCCGCTTCCGCCTGGCGTCTATACGTGGGATCTGGGATCCGAACCCAGGACCTTCCGCCTGCAAGGCGGAGGCTTAACCCCTGAGCCACCTCTCCAGCCCTAGGTATTTTTTTTATAATGGAAAAATTTAACATCAAAATACATGGACAGATTTAGCAAAATTCTAAGCCAAAGCAGAATGCCACCCCGTGTGTCCAAGCACACCTCAGTTTCAGCCGAGCATTATCGCTTTAATTCATTTAAATAATCCCCGAAGATACTTCCCTTTCTTCTCAGTTGCCATAATCCCCATCCTCCCTCCGAAGTCTTAAGTAGCTTTTACTTTCGGGAACATAAAGCATGGCCGACCATCCATCCGCTTACCTGGCTAGAGCAGACTGGCAGTGACTGCAGTGGAAAGCATGGCCGGGCTCCCGCATCTGCAAGCGGCTGAACTCGTGGCAGAGGCCGGGCAGCTGCTCCGGTTCAGGATCTGGACCCTCGGCGCCCTCCATGGCATCAAAAATCAGCTCCTCGATCCCTCGCTCTCCGCCGCAAGCGCCGCCCTCCTTCGGGCTCTCGTCCTCCATGAGGCCCTCTGCCACGTGGCCCTCTGCCACGTGGCCCTCGCCGCCGCCATGGCTGCCGCCACAGTCGCTGGCTGCGGCGCCCTCTTCTTTCTCTCCCTCCTCGTCTCCTGCCGCTTCCAGGGCGGCCAGCTCGCTCTGGTCTCCCCCTTCCGCGCGGCCGCCCTCCTTCTCTTCCACAACCACCACTGTGTTGAAACCCGGGAGGAAGACAACCCCGACCAGGCGATTAGGGGCGCCGGGGCCTAGCGCATCTGGCCGCTGGCTTTTCCCCATGACTGGTTGTTCTAAGTCCCGACCGAGCGCCTCGGGTACTCACCCTGCTGTTCTTCCTGCTCTTTGGGGGCTCCCTCCATGTGGAGGGCACCGTCGGGCTGCTCCATACTCGGAGCGCGGCGGAGGAGCACCTTCCACGCAGTGGTCGAAGCAGCTTCTGCCAACTCACTCTCCAGCGGAAGTCCCCCCACCTCCTTCCGGTCCGGATATAGAGGTGGAGGCGTAACCCTCGACCTGGAAGCATTTTCTTCAGGCTTGGCCCGTGTGGCAGTATATCCGGTCCAGCCTCGTTTTGGTGTTGAGGGGCGTGCAACCAAGCCGTGAGAGAAGTTTGGGGCGTCATGAGCTGGGGTACTTGAAATAAATGTGAGGGTGTAGAATTGGGCCTCCGAGCTGCCTCCTGTGGCCTTGGTGACCAATCCCCCTCAGGAAGAGGCCATGCTGAACAATATGAACTATTTGCAACTTCTGGCCTCTCCAAAGGCCTTGGAGAAACGTCTGGAGAATGACTTAGTATAGTACTCCGCATCTGGCATCTGGTACTTGGGAGGGAACAGAAACTAAACTTTCATGATTATTTAGGAGCCTGTGTCTCTGGGCTTTCGCGGAGGATACAGTTAGAATCAACCATGTTTCTGTGGTATATATAGGAGCTTTGGCAGCATTTGCGGATGCCAGGCTGCTTGGCCAAACTGTCACAGTGAATCACCATTCCTTCGGACAGGAGGTACTAGATATTGCCGAATACCATTAAATGCTGTTAAAAACATTCAGAAATTCTATCAGTGCTAAATACCGCTAGATCCTGTTGAAAGCTATAGAATGGTTCTATCAGTGCTGAGGCTTCCTCAAGTCTGTACTGCATGTGTCCTCCTAATGCTTTCTGTGAATGATCAAAGTATCACGAGAGGACCTTTATGACTTACGTTTGTCTAGGCACAGAAGGCCTTTACTGGCATCTGGCCAGATGACCATAAAGAATTAGGCATATCCATGCCTTGCTTGAAAATAGTCTGGATCCTTGGCTTGGTTTCAGAGTAGAGCTCTTCTCCTAGGAAAAGGCTCACCTCATGATTTTATTTTATTTTATATTTTTATTCAATTGTGCATGTATGTGCTCGTGTGTGTGTGTGTGTGCAGAACCACGGGTGAATTCGGGAACCACCATGGTCCGCCTCCATCTCCTCCTTGTTTACTCTGTCCCGGGATTCACAGGCTCCGCCCTACCAGGACCAGAAACTCAGACCGCCCCCGCTTTTGCCCGGCGTCTATACCTGGGGTCTAGGATCCCAACTCAGGACCTTCTGCCTGCAAGACAGAGGCTTAACCCCTGAGCTACCTCTCCAGCCCCTCACCTCATGATTTTAATTACAAGCAGATGCATGTGCCTGACTGTGAATGTGTGAGGTGATACTGGGAGTCATCCTCAATTTTTTTCCACCTTATTCTTTTTGAGTTTGGGTCTCTAATTTAACCTTGTGCCTGAACATAGGGCTTACTCCAACTTACTTTTCTGAGGCAGTGTCTCTTAGCTAGACTGGATGGCCAATAAGCTGCCAAGATTAACTTGTTTTTGTTTGCCTTGGTGCTGGGGTTACAGATGTGCACCTAGCTTTA
This sequence comes from Typhlomys cinereus, assembly GCA_023101885.1. NCBI lineage: Eukaryota > Metazoa > Chordata > Mammalia > Rodentia > Platacanthomyidae > Typhlomys > Typhlomys cinereus. The sequence continues at coordinate 50,274 of JALPQD010000134.1, read as the reverse complement.
TGTGGGTGTTGGAAATGAACTCATGACCTCATGCTTGTATGGCAAACACCTCATGGAGCTTTCATGAAATCATCTCAGACATCTTCCCACTCCTTTTTTTTTTTCTTAATTGAGGTAGTCTCGATAGAGGTGCAAAATGTCTTTGAACATGCTATGTAGCTAAGAATGCTATAAACACATACACACACATACACAATTGAATGAATTAAATTTTTTTTAAAAATTTTTTTTTTATTTATTCAACTGTGCGCATGTTCGTGTGTATGTGCGCGCGCGTGTGTGTCTGTGTATGTGTAGAACCACGGACGAATTCGCGAACCACCATGGACGCCTCCACCTCCTTCTGCCCCGGGATTCACAGGCTCCGCCCTACCAGGACCGGAAACGCAGGCCGCCCCCTGCTTCCGCCTGGCGTCTATCCGTGGGATCTGGGATCCGAACTCAGGACCTTCCGCCTGCAAGGCGGAGGCTTAACCCCTGAGCCACCTCTCCAGCCCATAAATTAAAATTTTTAAAAATGCTATAAACTGATACTTCTGCATCCACTCCCATTCTTTTTCTGTGAATTAACTATATTCTCTATATCATTGCATGACTTTTCTTGAAAACTGGAAAATTTAAAATGTACATAAGTGTGAGTACTGCAAGTCACTTTTGCTGTGAGACAATACTTTGACACAAGTAGCTTAAGGGAGAAAGGATTTTTTTTTACTCATTTTTATTTTTTGCATGTGTATGTGTGTGGATCTATGTGCATCAGGGGGCACTGTGTGTGCCTATGGAAACCCAAGGATGATTTTTGGGAAGCATCCTGGATTTTATCTCCATCTCCTTTTTGCTTTTGCTCTGGTGTTTCTTAGGCTGTGTATGTGTGTGTGTGTGTGTGTGTGTGTGTGTGGCGGGGGTTCCCACTGCTGGACTGTTTCCCTTTCCCCCTTGCTGACTGATTTGCTAAGCAGCTCTTCCAGACTGTTGTTCCAAAGTACTTCTCAGACTGTCTTCAACTATTCTAGGGTCCTCTTTCAAATTATTTAGCTGCCTTTGTTTTAGACTGTTTGACTGGTCTAGACTTCTTTATTGCACCATGTGGGAGGTAGGGTGTGAGGGGGAGGTGAGGGCGAGATTGCCTTCATACCAATTAGCTGAAAGGTCAGTCTTGCTCTCGCAGCTGTTGTTTACTCCCCTTCCACATCCTGTAGGGAGCCCCTCCCAAGTTCGTTGGTCTCAGGAACTTCCTGAGTCTAATGAGCTGTTTCTTTGTTGAGACTTCTCCAGCATGGGATGTTTCAATTTATTATTAAACAACGTCCTCCTTAGCTTAAACTGGGGTAAAGTCTAAGGTGGCTACCCAGAGTAAAAATGCCATATACCACCTCTCCCAAACACATACACAAAGCACATGCAAACATGCATATATACATAATTACCACACACACACATCTATTAAAGAGGGTCAATTATTTGTGCTCTGGGAGGATGGGACAACATGCTTCCTGGACTAAAGTGAGGGAGGGAAGAGACTGCTCCTCCATCTGGCCTGCTTGGGATGGATCCTTGAGTTTTTTGGAGCAGCAGGACCTGTGGCCAGAGTGGATCCTAGTGCCCTGTATGCTGCACAGATGGGGGCATTCTAGACAGAAGTGCACACTCCTGCATCCTGAACAGAAAGGGAGGCAGTGAACAACATGGAGCCTGTCTGGACAGAGGTGCACATTCTGCATCCTGCACAGAATGGGAGGCAGTGAACAGCTTGGGGGCTGTCTAGACATACACACTCCTGTAAATAGACTCTTGGTGAGTTTCTCTTGAGTTCAGGGTTGGAATGAAATCTTGCACATGCATGGACTCAACTTTGTCTGTGAAAATACTGCCTTTCCCACAGGAGTTTTCATGTGCATATTGCACATTCATGGTTCTTCAGGATCAGAACAGGGGAGGAGGGCAGGGACTAAAGATAATATGTGGGTATATGGTGCCTACTAAAGTGATTCAATTATGTCCTCTCATAAGAGAAAGACTCTGCTGTTCAAATGACATATCCTCAGTAACATATATCCCAGAAGACACATGAAACGAATATATTGAGAATCTACCACTTTATTGCAAAATCAAAGAGTGCTGAGGAGATAAAGGTGTTGATAGAATGAGAAACCAAATTAAACCCATCTGTATCTGGTTCTGAGGCAAGAGTGGTATTTTGACTCCTCCTAAGTCTTCAGAGAAAGTTGGTCTAGATACAGGGAGGAACACCTTACAAAATTTCCTTCCCATGATACTTCCTGTATTTGGCTCTTCTTCTCTTAAACCAACCCTAAAATGAGAAAAGGAAAGAAATTAGAATACTAACAGCATCATAACTGAAAAATACTTCATGTGACTGTAAAAACATGCTATGAACATTTTGTATTCCAGAGAGGAACCTTCTTTGTAGTTGCTGTAATCTATAAATGACTCCATTAGGAGAGAGAGAACTATGCCCCATGTTGCAGTTTGTCTGCTTTTTGCTGATAAATTCATGACCAAACAGCTAGGGAAACAAAGGGTTTTATTCTTGCTTACAAGTGTAGCTACAATTTATAGTTGGGCTTGGCAGAAGAGTTCATATAAACATCCAAGGGAACTGGCCATACTATATCCACAGAAACTGCTGAGAGAGGGGCAGACCTCACTTGCCAGACTGCAAGGTTGTCCAAGTGTGATGAAATGCGCTACTGTACTGAACCAGTCCACTCTATCTTACTCTCATGCCCAGGGAATGGTTCCCACCCTCCTTGGGCTGGATTTTCTCCCATCAATTAAACAATCTCTATTACCCTTGCTTAGAGCTTATCTTGACCACTGATTGTTCACTGAAATGTCCAAAGATCAGCCTTCTATTGTCAAGTTGACATGTATATCTAACTAGCACACCCTGTCCTTCAGTAAGCTCTTCCTGAGTACCAGCCTTCCATATGGAAAACTCTGGAACAGACTCAGGACTTTGGCTATCTTCTGCAATCTAAATGCATCTTACTACTTGCATGCTGGACACTACACTGATCTAGCTTATGAGTAGTTGCTGTGGAGAGGTATCCAAGAACACTGGTCTGTAAATATCTGTAACTGATGAAATGGCCCAAAGTGGACCTGTCATTCATCTGTCCTCTTCCTAGCCTACCTCACGAGGTTTTAATCACACCATGTTTTTGCACATTCCCAAACTGCAAACATAAGGAGACAAAGGGCTCTTCTTCCTACTCCTCCTTTCTTACTGTTTGGAGTCCTTTCCCTCTGTGACTAGATAGTCTGCAAAGTCCAGTGCAATAAATAGTAGCTGTGTTGGGAAGATTCAAGAACAGTAGGGGTCAGAGTTCATAAACATAACCTGATGCCACAAGGAACACTGTGTGCTGCAGGGTGATATTAGGTCCCTGATCCCAATACTGGTTTCCTGATAAGGCTCTTGAAATTCTTACAAAATAAGCAAGGAGAGGTCTACAGAAGCTTGCTGGAGATACTCATCTTGAAAGGTCTGAGAACAGATGAGAACGTTGTCTCCCTTGTTTCTGGCTAGTGATTATTCTGCCCTCAGATTCCATTGAGAGCACAGTAGGTAAACTTAAAGGAGGGACCCAGCAGCTCAGCAACTTTCAGTCTTTTAGCTCCCTGACTAGCATTGCCTGTCTAAAAAGGTAGAGCTTTTTCTCACTTCTAACACAGGCCTGACTGAACCAGGTCAGCAACCTTGGGCTACAGCCTAGAGGGCTTTCTTGTTGTTCTGCTGTTCTAGAGACAATGGTGTCACCTGATTACTGATCTCTAAGTCCTGTACTCAAGGTAGGGCTCTGATGGGCAAAACTGAAGATACCATCTTGATTGGCCTTTTATTCTCTCTCTCTCTTTCTCTCTCTGTATACAAGAGGGTACTTAAGTGTGTGTGCCTGTGGAGGCCCAAAAGTGAGTTGACAATCACCCTGGATTTCTCTGCCTTTTCATTGCTTTGCTCTGGGGTTCCCCAGGCTCTGCTTTCAGGACCGGAATTCCAACCACTGCCTTAACTTTAGGAGCATATTTTTATATGGACTCTGGGGATCTGAACTTAGAACCTTCTGCTTTTGCGACAAAGGCTTTAGGCACTCATGCCCTCCCCAGTTTATGTCTGATGATTAGAAATTGCTTGTGCAACCAGAATTTATGCTTATGTTTTCACTATCAAATAATTTAGTACGTGGAGGTCTTAGCTGCACTAATTTGAATAATTAATGTCACAGTTAACTTCAACATGATTCCACAGAGAACCACTACCTAAAAGATGCTAGTGTTATGAAGGGTTGAACATATATTTGTATGCATGCTTTATTTTTTTTTATGCTTTACATCTACAGACAGATTATACAACTATTTGTAATATATATTTAGTTTTATAATTTAGAAAACCCATATTCATGGCTTATTCATTGAAATATGTAGGTATAATATATACTTCTTAATCTTCCTTTCTTTTTTTAAAAAAATATTGTGTGTGTGTGTGTGTGTGTGTGTGTGTGTGTGTGTGTTTAAAGGGCACTGTGTGACCCTGTGGAGGCCCAAGAGTGACTTCAAGAATCATCCTGGATTGCTTCTACTTCCTTGCTTTGCTTTGGGATTTCTCAGTCTCCACCCACTAGGGCTTGAAGTACAGACTGCTGCTGCTTCTGGGACCAGGGATCAGAACTCAGGACCAGTGTCTTAACCCCTGATCTTCCTTTCTCTAATCTTTCCATTTCCTTGGAAATGGGCTAAGTCTGTGTGCTGGGCCTTTCCTATTCCATTTTCCACATACAAAGACCATAAAGTTCAAAATTCATTTCCCAAACATGCAGAAGTCAAAAGCAACAGAATAACCCCACAGGAGAAAGTGTTCAAAAGCTAGTAAGTTCTAGAGTAACTGCCCTGCTAAACTGTTTTCACTTTACTCACCCGAACTCTGGCTTCAGTCACCTGTATTGTTCTTGCAAGCTCCTGTCTGAAGGGCAATAATTGCAGATGTTCAGTATTTGCCATAAAATATGCAAAGACTATGTTATATTTGTTTTTAAGTGCCTCTTCATTTTTCACCTTGAGGCTTCTGAAGCTCTTATTTTTTCTCTCCAGATAATTTTATTATATCAATCATGCATTGATAGTAATGAAAAAAACAAAAACAAAGAAGCCCCAAACCAGCAGTCTAAAAAAATCACTGAAATAGAGAATATAATAAACCTTGTAGAAAGTGCTGCTCACACCTAGGTGTGGTGCATAGGGCTCTGTCTCCAAAAACAAAACAAAAAGCAATTTGCAAAAACAAGAATATATAGGAAAATGCTTTAGGGTCTTTGTCAGGATGGAAGAGTAGGTTTAGGGAAAAGAAAAGGGCTTAGCAGACAGCACCAGAAGATTTACTATGTTTGATTATCATGTGAGAATGTTCAACCTGCTGATCTTCAATCAGAAAGATAGTAGGCAAAAAAAAAATGTTAAAAAAATTTCTCCTAATGGCTGTGGAGATACCTCAAAGCAAAAAGACTTGAGTCCAGGTCTCCAGATCCCACATAAAAAATTGGGCCCGCTGGTAATTCTAGCCCTGAAATGCAGAACCTATGCATCTCCAGAGCATGCTGGGTAGCCACACTAGCCCTAATAGCTGGCTCTGGATTTAATCAGAGACCTAGGCTTATAACAGTAAGGTAGGAGAGTAACTAGGATGATTCCTGATATCTCTCCTGCGCCTCCAGAGGGACAAATGAACACTCAAGTGTACTTGTGTACATGTATCTACACACATATGTGTGCCACCCACAAGCAAACACACACATGCGAATACACATACATGAAAAAGAAAAGCTTCACATTGGTGAGAGGGATAGGCAAAAGGTCCCCTCTGAAAGTTTCAGCTAGCTTGGGCTACAGAGTAAGACCCTGTATCTGAAAAACCAGAAGGAAAAACAAAACATCCAAAACCTAGTTGTGGTGGCAAATGCCTTGAGATGTTTTCACAATTATTTTTTTGAGAAAGGCTCTCATGTAGCAGGTTGGCCTTCAGAGCTGAAGACAACTGAATTTCTGATCCTCTTTCACCTCCAAGAACTGGGAGTACAAATGTGCAGTACCAAAACCAGCTTTTTTTTGCATGCATGCATGCATGTACACATGTGTGTGTACCAGAGCCACTTGAGTATGTGCTCTTGTGGAGGCCCATGCCTGTGTAGGTCCAAGTGCAACACAGGGATCCATCTGGGATTGCTCTACCTTTTTACTATTTTACTGTGGGCTTTCCCAGGCTCTGCAAGCTACAGCTATATTCACCCAGCATTTTTGTGTGGTATCTGGGGATTTCAAATTCAGGTCCCGTTGCTTGAAAGATAAGGGCTTTAACCCCTAAACCACCTCCAGACACCCTCCTTCTTTTACATATCATTTCACAAGGTAAGAGGTCCTGTAATTCATTGCTATAGCCTATGTTGGGCTTCCTGAATCTTTCTTTCAGTAACTTTTTTTTTTGGCATAGGTAAAAATTGAAAGGAATGTCAAAAGCTAACAAACAGCTAAACAAACCAGTAATTAAATTTATAGTGCCAATGCATCCACAATGTTCAGACTTAGAAAACTTTAAACAAACAGTGCACCTGGTCTAGTTCCAATAGCCCCTATTCAATGGGACCTTATAATAGCAGAGCATTTCCCAAAACTTTCCCCACTTTGATTCATTTTTAAATACTGTGTGAAAATTTCTTCATTACCACTTGGTCCAGCCCCTACTTCCTCTCTGGAGGACAGAGGTCCGGAGGTTTTGAGCCTTAGGCTGACTTTACCTCACTAGGGGAGAAAGGGGACCTGGGGGAGAGTCAGACCGCTTCCACCCTCCCTCTGTCCCCAAAGAACTCTGGGCCAGGCCATCTGCTTACCTCGCAGGAGTGCTAGGGTAGTGATTGTTCTCGAAAATGCGCTCCAGTTCCAGCAGCTGCTCCTGGGTGAACCTGCCGTGGTCACTCGGCAGTTGTCCTTGAACGGGCAGTGGACCTGGACCCTTGACGCCTGCAGCCATTTGTTCCAATTGCTCTTGCTTCTCCTGGCCCCCGCTGCTGGCTCCACCTTTTTCCTGGCTGGGGTCTTTCACGGGACCTTCAGCGTGGATGGCAACCTGGCCTTTTCCTGCTCTGCTTAATTCTTTATCTCCTTCCTCACTCGCTCCTGTGGCTCCCCACGCAGGCTTGTCCTGTCTACCCTCTTCCTTGTTTTTTGCCTCTGCAGCCTGCATGATGATCAGTGCATTATCTTCTGAAAGGGGGAAAATACAAAGAGAAAGATCAGGGCATCACCCAGGGTGGCTTGGGGGAAGGCTTGGGGACAGGCTGCAGTGTGAACAGCAGCCAAGGGGCAGCATCTGACATTTGGCCTTGGAGATACCATCACTGAAGCACCTGCCGCCTACAGGTACTGACCATGCTGTTCTTCGGGCACTCTGTCAAGTCCCAGATGGAAAAAGTGGATGTCTCCAGGCTCCATACTCTGAGCTCTGTTGATGTTACTTGCTACTTCTATGCTGGAGACGCCCTGCAGTTCCTAGGAGAGAGGTGGGGGATTGTTTTTTGAACTTTAAGCTCAAAGAGCATTTGCCTTAAAATTACATGATAGGGACTGGGGCTGGCTCATGGGTTAAAGCCTTTGCCTTGCATGCTAAAAGGAGAGAGAGAGAGAGAGATAGATAGATAGATAGATAGATAGATAGATAGATAGAGAGATAGAGATAGAGAGAGAGAGAGAGAGAGAGAGAGAGAGAGAGAAAGAGAGAGAAGACTCTTCTACTCTTCTGTCCTGCCTGGTCCAACTTACTATGTATGCTTTTAAAGACTTCCTGTTTGCTGCCAGACAGTCTTAGCCCCTGAGCCATCTTTCCAGCCCAACTTACTTTTTTTGTTTAGTTTTAAATTTATTGCTTAAATATATCAGTTTATGTGCTGCAATGTGACTCTTTTTTTTTCTCCCACATTTTATTTTTTTCTAATCATACAAGCTCAGTAGGTACCCCTGTACTCTCCCTCCCTTCTCCCCTCCCCAGTCGTTCCTCCATTGCACTCTCCCCCATTCCCCCCTTCCTTTGACATAACTCCTTCCCCTAACTGCCATCAGCAAGGTAGAGAGAAGCTGAGATTATGTTTTCTTTATCACATTCTGCTCCAGATTTTAAAAGATGCTCATTTCAGGGTTGGAGATGTACTTCAGTTGGTCAAGTGTTACCTTAGCATGTACAAACCCCTGAGTTCTATTCCTAGCACCACATAAAGCCACTATGCTGGCTTATGCTTATAAGGCCTGTAATCACACATTCAGGAGTTGCAGGCAGGGCAGACAGATGGGAAATTCAAAGTCAGCATTAGCTGAATAGTGAGCTTGAGGATAACTTAAGATATATGAGACCCTATGTCAAAAATTAGTCACCCATTTTCTTTCATTAATATAAAAAATTTAAGTTTAATTTTTCCCTCGACCAAGAAGAACATCCATTTTCACTGGGATCAAAGAATAAAGAACAAATACAACAGCACCAATTGGGGTTTAACACAGGAGAGGGGCCAGGTTTCTCCTTTCCGAATGCAATTTCTACATTAACATGCTAGTAAATCAGTTACTTTCCTCAATTCAATCTTTTTGCCTCCTGTAAGGAGCCCCTGGAACCCACACAGCATGTGCTTTACTAATCAGGTATACCATGTTATTGCCCTTCCAAACCAAATCTGATTACTAATGGACTAGACTCAAGAGCTGCTCGAAAGGATGGGGTGCAGAAACTATGCTTTTAAGCAGAATGGACACTGTGGATGCCATCAGTCAGAGTGGAATATGTGTACTGGGTCCAGGATGATTTGTACACCTCATTCATTGCACAGACTCTGACTACCATGGACAGGAAAATCTCACCTGATGATGCCTAGTGTCCGTACTTATATTATTAGTAAACAGGGTAAATATCATTCCCATGACAAATGGAATAAAGATGAAATTAAGGGTGGTAACCTGCAATAGCCATGATCTGGATTGGTATGAACAACTTCATATTGAATGGGAGGTTGTAACAATTTTATATACTTGTTCTTTACCCGTGAACTTTTTTTTGAACTTGGAGCTGAATACCCACATTGGTTCCTGTCTGTTCCCAACAATTTTTCTGCACCAGAAAAATAACCATTTGAAATTCTTTAGTGTGCTGGGAGGGTTTCTGAAATGACTTGATTCTTGGAGATGTGAGCAGCAAATGATTCATGCATAATGGCACAGAGATAAAAATCATACATGCCTGGAGACAGCACAGCTTCTCCATCTCGGCATTTCCAGGTAGCCTGAAGAAGACCCCCTCACACACACACACACACACACACACACACACACACACACACACACACACAGCAGCAGCAGCAGCAGTAGCAGCAGCAGCAGCAGAAGTAGCAAAGAAGCCTGAAAAAGACTGCTGTACTGTCAAGCAGTCTAGAAGAGTCCAACAGTTAGTTAAAAAGACTGGAACACTCAAGGTTAGAATAGACTGCTAATCAGGCCAGCCAAGAGGTCAGATAGAGAAGCCAGTGACCAGTGGGAGAGAGACCTCAGAGCAGCTTGGAAGTCTGGAGGAAACTCTCCTAGTAAGTCATACAGCAGAGAGCTCTAAGGGTGCAGCCTCAGTGAGTCTCATCTATGCTGGGAGGGAACTTTCTGGTGTTATAGCTTCCTTTGAATTGTCCTTGCTCCCTCAGTAACTATTATTCTTACTTAATTAGGGTTTTAAAGTAATCCCAATTAACTTATTGGTCCTCAAGTTGTACTTTGTTTTGGTCTGTCTTAAAACTTCCATCTGTGGTGAAAAGACTATTGTGCGACATCTCCCCAGGAAATATAATCACACAACAGTAGCTCCAGTTGAACTCAAGCTCATGATCCTAATGCCTCTGCCTCTCATGTGCTAGGATTTCATAATGCTCAGCTTCAGTATAGGGTTTTGTTTTTTTTTTACTGAGACACAGAAATTTCCTTTTTATTACAACATAGATTTTTTTTAGCGTTTTTGTGAGAGTGGGCCAAGTTTGATTGACTATGTACATTAAAATATGGATTTGTCTAGACCTCATGAAACTCTTTTTTTAAAAATTTTATTATTATTATTTATTCAGTTGTGCGTGTGTGCGTATGCATGTGCGCACGCATGTGTGTATGTATGTGTCCAGAACCACGGATGAATCGGGAACCACCATGGACACCTCCACCTCCTTCTGCCCCGGGATTCACAAGCTCCACCCTACCAGTACCAGAAGCGCAGGCCGCCCCCGCTTCCGCCTGGCGTCTATACGTGGGATCTGGGATCCGAACTCAGGACCTTCTGCCTGCAAGGCAGAGGCTTAACCCCTGAGCCACCTCTCCAGCCCCTCATGAAACTCTTTTTTTTTTTTTTTTTTTTTTCGGTGCTGGGGACCGAACCCAGGGCCTTGCGCTTGCTAGGCAAGCGCTCTACCACTGAGCTAAATCCCCAACCCCCTCATGAAACTCTTAAAGCTATGTGACAAACTACAAACTACCTGGTAGAAGTATACTGTAGTGGGCATCCCTTGCTATAACCACATTTATATATGTGAGGAGACTAGCTAAAGGCATAATTATCCTCTGAAGTATCCTAGGAAACAATCTAATAATCCTTTCTCCTATTGCAGTATGTTTACTTCCTACCAAAGACAAGCTTTACAAACAATAGGCAGGATTTTTTTTGTCATTGTCAGGTTTCTATAAAATTATAGTGATATTATCCTTAAAGAAGAGAGTGCACAGGCACCTAGGCAGCTCTCAGTCAACTAACAAGTTACAGGCTTGTCATCCTATCACTAACTAGAGCATTCATATCAGGGAGCTAGTGTGTGTCATTTGCTATGCCTGCATTCCAAAACAGGAGAATAAAAGCATTCTGAGGGCCATTAACTATAGAAGAGGAGAGACATTACAAATGGTAGTTCCAGACCAGTTAAGGGAGAGCTGAAAGAAGAGCTATATTGCCAACCATCTAGAGACAGTTCCCTGTTATAGTTTAAAGTCTCAATGGTGGGGCTTGGTAGTGCTTACCAAACAAGCAAGAGGAGTTCAGATCCCCAGAACTCATGTTAATGCTGAATGAATGTGGCAGTATACTTATAATTCATCCTTGGAAGGCAGAGACAGAAAATCCCCAGAGAAAGCTGGCTAGTGAAACTAACTATTGCAGTTAACTTGCATTGTTGCCGATAAACTCATGACCAAACAGCTAAGGATACAAGGAGTTTTAGTATTTTCTCTTGTGATAGTCTGGTTACAGTTCCTTTTCAAGCTTGGCAGAAGATACACACTGATACTATGGACTGAGGGAACTGGCAACACTATTATCCACAGGAGGGATGAGAGGGACAATCCTTACTTGCCAAACCTGCATGTTTGACCAAGTGTACCAAAGGATGTCAACTTCCTTGGACAGCTCATTCTATCTTATTCACCAATCCAGGAGAATAGCATCACCCACCTTAGGCTGGGCCTTCCCTATCAACTAGACAGTCTCCTGTAGGCTCCCTCCGTATTAGCTCAACTACTAATTCTCTTCACATGTGCTCAAAGCTCGAACTTTTAACTGTCAAGTTGACACCTGTACCAGTTATTCTCTCTGGTGCTGTGAGACACCACTCACATTCTTTCTGCCCAATTCCTTGTTATTTTTCCTCATAACTCTGAACAAGAATATTAAAAAGTGGCTAAGCCATACCATCAAGCTACATTGTCTTGAAACTTTTGCCAAACACCCCATTTAACTTCAGGTAAGTTCTCTGGGATTGGGTTAAACTTTGCTAAACTATCTGTCAAAACATCACTCCATTTGCCCCTCATCCACTGCAATACAGTCTCTACTCCCCTCTAGACCATTACAAGTATCAGCATTACTCTTCCAATCTCTCACTAGAATAGCTCTTTAGGTCCTGTTTCCAAGATGTAAAGGCTTTCCCAGGGCAAAGTCCTGAAGTTCTCCATATTTCTCCCAACAAACAGTTCCAAAGATACACTAGTCACATCACAGCATGCCCATACTTCTTTACTTCTTGATACCAATTTCTCTCAATTTCACAGCATACTTCGCTTTTGGGTACTGGATCCTCTAAGTGTCACAGCAACACCCCACTTCTCTGGTACAAATTTCTGTACTGGTTATTCTCTCTACTGTTGTGAGACATCACTCACATTCAAAAAATTCAAGGTAGAAAAGGTTATTGTAATGGTTACTCTTTTCTGTTGCCGTGGGACAGCACTAAAGCTCAAAAAAAAATTAATGGGAGCAAGAGAGCAAGGGAGATTTATTCAGCTTATGGTTCCAGAGGGGAGATAAAGTCTTCCATGGCGGATGTGGCATGGCTGGCTGGCAGAAGCTGGAAGCAGGCTAAGTCACTGCAAACATCCTGGAGGCTCAGAGCTATAAGATTCCTTGCTACAAAAGCAGACTTCTCCAGGAGGTAGAAAGGGACTAATCCACCTCAAGGCCCACCCCCTGTGACTACCTTCCTTCAGCAAGACTCCACCTCTCAAAAGTGACATGCTTTCACAAACACATGAGAGAATGGGGGACGCACTTCAAGCCATGACATATATTTGTTCAGCTTATAATTCTATAAAGGAGATAGAGTCCTTTATATTAGAAATAGCATGACTGGTGGCAGATGCTGGGGGAGGCTTAGGTCACTGCAGACATCATGGAAACCATGAATGACAGCTGCAAACTGGTAGCGGAATTAGAGTAGGGCAAACCATTCCTAAGCCTCAACCCCTTGTAATGTGCCTTCCTTCAGTAAGTTGCCATAACCTTTCCAAAGAAAGATTCAAATACATGAGCCTGTAGGGGACAAATCACATTCAAACCATGATAATACCTGCATCTAACTATGACACTTCATTCCTTGTCAACCTGACACAAAAATGTGTAGCCTTTCAACCCTTGTCCTCATGGGTGTTACATTTATTTTATAATAAAAATATGTGCAATTTTATTAATTTTAAATTATTTATCTTTGTATGCGCATGCAAATGTGTGTATCAGGGCACTATGTGTCCCTTTTGAGGGACTTTGGGAATCATCCTCTATCTCCTTTTGGTTTCATGCTGAGGTTTTCCAGGCTCCACCTTCCAGGACTGGAAGTTCAGGCTTCTAGCATTTCTGCCTGGCATTTTTACATGGGATCTGGGATACAAACTCAGGTCCTTCTACTTGTGAGGCAGAGGCTTCACTCCTGAGCCATCTCTCCCACCCCTTAATTTTATTAGTTTTAAAAGTCAAAACTTAAAAGTTTTCATGTCCAATTTAAAAGTTGAAGCATCTTAAAAGTTCTAAATCTCTTAACTGTAAGATTCTATCCAATCAAAATAAGTTAAACACTTGAACACCAAATAAATATTAAAATGGAAAGATCATGTCATAATACAATAAAAAATATCAAATTAAGACTAAAGTCCAGAAAGTCAAATACCACATCCTGTAGTTCAGTGTCCATCTTCTGTTGCTCATCATGGAGTCATAGTGGCTCAAAAAAACTTTTGTGTGTTGGAAAAGCCATTTTCTTTCTTTTTTTTTATTTGTTACATTTTCTTGTTTTATTATTATTTATTCAATTGTGCGTGTATGCATGTGTGTGTGTGTGTGTGTGTATGTATGTGTGTGTATATATGTATGTGTGTGTAGAACCACGGACAAATTCGGGAACCACCATGGACGCCTCCACCTCCTCCTGCCTGCCCGGCGTCTATACGTGGGGTCTAGGATCCAAACTCAGGACCTTCTGCCTGCAAGGCAGAGGCTTAACCCCTGAGCCACCTCTCTAGCCCCGGAAAAGCCATTTTCTAGGCAGTAAAAACTTTCAAAGGGCAAGAAAAAGCTTTCAGCTTAGATTTCTGTGCCCTATAAACAAATCAGCAGGGTTTTTACAACACCAAATCTCCACACAGTGGTATTCATTTCTTCCACCATCCCAGTGTAAACACTAGGCTTTTCTTCAGTGATGTTCAATTCTTCAATAGCCACAGTTGCGCTGCTGTTTGCCCTTACCTCATTCAAAACGTCAAGGCTGCTAACACAATTTTTCTCTATCAAGAAAACCAGTCCATCATCTTTTACTTCAACTTCACCAAAGTCCTTGTTCTCCTCATCACAAACTGGGCCCAAACAATCCACAACTTTCTCAGCATTTCTATTCTCCAAGCGGCCCATGACACTCTGCAGAATGGTACTTGTAATCCACAGTCCTCAAATCTTCAAACATTTCCAAGTTTCTCTAACAAAACTGTTCGAAATTCACGAAAGTCACATAACTAGATTTAACAGCAACACCCCACTTCTCTGGTACCAAATTCTCTGAGTCTCATGGCCACACCCCACTTCTCAGTACCAAACTCTGTTACAGTTGTTGCTGACCAAATGGCTTAAGGGAACAAGAGGTTAATTCTCTCTCATGATAGTCCATTAATAGTTCCTTGTCCAGCTTGGCAGGAAAACTCCCTCCAACACCAAGTGCTGAGGAAACAGGCCACTCCATAAATATTGCTGAGAGGAATAATCAGTAATTTAAAGAGTAGCATGTCTGGCCAAGTATACCAGAAGATGACAATTTCCCTGATCAGCTCCCTCTTTCTTATTCACCTATCCAAGGACTGGCTCCACCCACCATTTGCTGGGCCTTTCCCATCAACTAGACAATCTCATGAAGGCTTGCTCTGGCTTAACTACTAATTCTTTACCAATGTGCCCAGAATTTGAACCCTCAACCATCAAGTTAACACCAATAGCCATACTGGCAAGCTGTGGGTTTGATTGAGAGACCTATTCTGAAGCAGTAAGATAGAACAGCAATTAAGGATGAGTCCCCAAATCAGCCACAGGCCTCCATGTACTTGTTTATATGCATGCATCTGCACCTGCACAGATATGTATACCTGCACATAGGCAAACAAATGTACACATGTATGCATACCACACACCTAGAAAAATCAATCTCAGTGGTGTATAGATGTTCACTTCGTTACTGTCATATTATTTAATATAGTAAGTAACTTAGAGAAAAAATCTCTCTAACTGAAGATTTGGTTTAAGAATTGGAGGATTAGGAACTAGAAAGATGGCTCAGTGATGTAAGCACTTGTCATGCAAGCAAAAAGACCACAGTTTGGATTCCCCAAATCTACAAAAATGTTGGACTGGTATCTCTAGAGCAGGCTGACTTCTAGCATAACCTTATATGTGAGTTTTGGGTTTAATTAGAGACCCAGCCTAAAAAGAATAAAGTGAACCAGTTGTAGAGGATGATTTCTCATGTCAATCTTGGGCCTCCAAACAGGTGTGCGTGCACACACACACACACACACACACACACACACACACACACCTAAAAACATGTGCATGCATGTACTCTTGCTCCATATACAAATGAAAAATAGGAAAAGAAAAAAGGATAAGAGGATAAACAGAATCCCTGAATTGTTGTCCTGGTGAGCTTTGGCAGCATCCACTACACTAGGGCTACTTGCCACTGAGGGTGGAGAATTGTGAGTAGTCACCTGGTGATTCACAGGCATCAACATAGAGCAGGAAATCCTGTTCCCATTCACAAGAAAAACTAGCTGACTACATTGAGTAAACAGACGTCTGAGTCAAGTTATGAGGATACGGGTGACCAATCACTGATTGCCAGGATTTCTATGAAGCAGTAGGCCTACTCCAGGCCAGTGGAGCGGTCAAGCAGTTGGAACTGACTTCCCTGAACTCTGCTTTTTGCCACAAAGTACTCCAGGAGAACCTTCAGGTCTTAAGTATTTATAGAGACTGAAGTTCACCTTGACATGCAGTTTGGAGTTAACCAGCAGGGATAATTACATTTTATCAATATTCTGTTTCTACTTCTGAATAGTTCTGTTCCCATCAGGACTGTTGTCTTTTCTTCCAAAATTTATAATACGGAGATTGCAACTTGGAAGACATGACCAGAGAGCAGATCTATAATATAAGTTTCTGCTATTTTTGAGCAAATGGATTCATATTCTTACAGTATAGAACAAGTCTACCTCTTAGAAGGCATGGAAATGACTGTCCATGTACCTCTTTGTGGGAGGCACACCCCTTTTTAATATAGTTTTCACAGCTTGTTTCAAAAGTTCACTAGAGGGTCAAAGAGCTGACTTAGTGGATAAAGTTAACTGTGTACAAACCTGGTGACCTGTGATTCCTAGAGCCCAAATGGTAGAAGGAGGAATGGGAGAACCAGCTTCAGAAAGTTGTCTTCTGTCACACACATTCAGAGGCATCCTTGTACCCTCCTTTTTCCTCCTCTCTCTTCTTTCAAATATATATTATTTTAAAATGTTCACCAGACGAACTGAGTTAGGAGGTATGTCAGGTAGGACCTTCTGAACAAGAAGAAATCACCCAAACTCTGAGGATATATCTATATCTAGAAAACTCTGGTTATCAATGAAGTGATGGCTGCTGTCTTGTTCACTTTCCTTGAAGAAATGCACAAGATAAGATAGGACAGAAAACCAATGGAAGACCAAAGACTTCTGCCCAAGTCTAGCTTGGGTGAATTTAATTAGGGTTACCTATAGGAGCATGACATGGGTGAGGGTTTACTCTCAGGAGCATGAACAGATGACTCCACCACTGAAGAAGTCTCCTCCACCCCACTCCCAGCAATCATTAACTGCTTACATATCCTCAGGGAAGTACAGAACCTAATGTCTTTGGTGTACTGCCACATGAATAGCTTGCGAATTCCTAATTGATTGCTTCATATCTCATGACACCCTGCCCCCTGCTTCACTGGGGGAATATATATGGATTCAATCTTAAGAGAGTCTGATCCAAGGGATTAGTTCTTCTGATTTTAGAAGAATTCTCTGGCCTTGTAATTATACAATACTCCATCCTTTTCTTAGACTCTTGCATTCTTTTTGTCCTCTTTTTTTCTGTCATGTACTTTGAACCTCGAAGGTTGTGATATAGAAGTTCCATTTAGGGATGAGTATAATAGTGACTTATTATTGTCAGTACTTTCAATAGTTTCCTCTGCACTAATTGTGTCTTAACTATTCGTTATGAAGAACTTTCTCAACTAGGGCTGACAATTGCAGTAATCTACAGGATTTTGAGGCAGGTAGTCACACTGTATTCATAGTCAGGAAGCAGAGTGATGAATACTGTTGTTTAGCTTGCTTTCTTTTTACAAGGTCTGGAACCCCGGCTCTTGGAATGGTGCTGCCCATATTTAGAGTGGGTCATCCTAAAATCTCAAAAATGTGCTTAGAGGTTTATTTCCTAGGTGATTCCACATCCTGTCAAACTGATGACCAATATTATCCATCACACAGCTCAGTCTCAGCTCGATTTACTCACATCCCACAAATGAAACATGCAATATCTTCTGCAATAAGTCTATGACCATCTAGTTCTTGTATGGAACTAACAATGGCAGTAATAGCCTGTGTTGTTTTGGTGTCCAACTTAAAGAGGTAGTCTATGCCCTACACTGACATTTTTGTTTAATAATCTTATGACTTCTGGGAGCTTTTTAATTTTTTTTAAGACTGGCATCCAGCTCACTTGGAATTTGCTGCATAGATTAGACTGGTCTTGAGCTTGCTGTGTTTCTCCTGCCTCTGCCTTCCGAGTGCTGAAATACCACACTGGCTGGTGAGCATCTTTTCCCACCCCATTCAGGGTCCTTCTTCAAATTCATTGACCATTGTTTCAATGTTGACAGGTACATATCAGAGTACTATTTTATTATTAAAATTTTAGGTCATCTTTGCCTTGCCCACCTATTAATATACAACTTACAAGACTTGTACAGCTGTATCTTTTCCTTATACCTCTTGCGAACTAATTTCCCACCTTTGCTTCCACCTACTCTTCTACATAGTCTAAGCAAGTTCCAAAATTCTTCTCAGAAGAAGAAAAACGGGAGCTGGAGAGGTGGCTCAGGGGTTAAGCCTCTGCCTTGCAGGCGGAAGGTCCTGAGTTCGGATCCTAGACCCCACGTATAGACGCCGGGCAGGCAGAAGCGGGGACGGCCTGTGTTTCTGGTCCTGGTAGGGCAGAGCCTGTGGATCCCCGGACAGAGTAAAGGAGGTGGAGGTGTCCATGGTGGTTCCCGAATTCGACCATGGTTCTACACACACACACACAAATACACTTTTTTCAAATGTTTATTTATGTATTTGTGTGTGTCCCTGTGGAGAACCAAGGGTAACATTGGGAATCATCCTGGAATTCTTCTGACTTCTTTTTGCTTTGCACTGGGATTTCCCAGGCTTCACCCACCAGGACCAGAAGTGCAGGCTGCTGCTATTTTCATCTGGTGATTTTACATGGGACCTGGGATCAGAACTTAGGGCCTTCAGCTTGCTAAGCAGAGTCTTAACCCCTGAGCCATCTGTCCAGCCCCCACACATTTATTTTTCAACTTTATTTATTTTGCATATATATATAGTTATTTTATTTTTCTAGTTTTATGAACATATTGAGCTTTCTTCCATCCTCTCTCCCACTTATTCCCATTATCTTCCTTCTTCAATCTATCCCACTCCCTCTTACCCTCCTGCCTGGCTGCCTTCATGGACTCAGGGCTCCCTCTGTCTTGTCTACTCTTTTTTTTTTAATTTTTCTACTTTTCAAGCATATTGAGTACATATCTTTGCTTCTCTCCATCATTTCTCCCTCCCATCCCTCTATCAATCCCACCTTCCTGCCTGTCTTTGTCTATGGATCCCAGGGTTGCCCTTGGCCCGTCTACTCCGGTAGGGGTTCAGGCCTCTGTGGCAAACCAGTTTGCCTCTCCTCAGGCCCTCTCACTGATAGGGGCATTTCTCTTCACTCATCCAACTACAGTGTACAAGGTTCCCATTATGTATTCTTGTTTCTCTTCAGTTCCTCAATATTCTATGGGGGCATGTTGGTATGTTTCACTTTAGTGAGTTCCTAGGTGCAGCAGTCCTGCCTTGAGTAGAATGTCTTGTCCAAAGGTGAACCTTCCCATCTTTAGGTTCTTACATCCTCATTGCCCCTCTTTTGCAAGGTTCCCAAAGCCTTAGGATGGGGAGGTTGGGTTTTTGTGATTTTGGGTGAGCCCTGCTGAGTTGCTGGTACTCTGCATTATGGTTGGTCATTGCTGTCCACTTCACTGCTCAACTACTGCCCTAAATTACATCCTGTCAGAGGACACACACTTTTTTAAGCAACATGAAAAGATTCAATTTCACTATTTCCTTAAAAGATCAGTGTTGTGTAAGGAAGCCCAGATCCAGGGCATTACCTTATGTTGCCTTCAACAGTCAGCAATCATTTTCCGAGAGCAGTATCGGCAGGTTTCCACGGGCTTCTGCACATCTCTCAGTATGCAAGAAGCTGAGACAAAGCTGGTTCCTATTTCCCTGCCCAGCCTGGGGTCAAGAGGGAGCCAGAGTGTGCTTTTTTTTGCCACGTACTTGTTGGCTCATCAGGTCTGTCAGGATCTAGGTTGGCACTGTTTCATTTTCTTGGTCCATATCTAACTACAGAAATGTTGCTGGGCTGGTACAGTCTTCCCTGCTAGTATTCTTTCTTGCAAAAATGTAATGTACACGACCTATACTGGCGAGATTATTGTTCACCTCTGAGATGAGCTAACACTTTCTCACCTGCACTGCTCTTTCATTTATTTATACCTTACTGAACTTCCCAGCTCACAAGCATTTAATGTTTTTTTATTTGTTATTTTTTTCCCCTAAGAACTCTGATTTGAGACAGACCTTGATGCATTTGTTTCCAAGTGGCTGGATTGCATCCGGCTTTTCATTTTCTCATCCCCTCTTAACTGGTTTAGCACATTATGAACCTGATTTACCTGACACCCTAAATAATTCAGTACTGCCAGAGCCTCTCCTAGTGCAAAAAGATCATGTCCCACCATGGGGATCAGCAATGACACTCAAATACCATGTAGACAGCAAAGGTCTTTCTGAATCAATCTCTTCCTTAGCTTTTCTGTGAACACAGTTGAATGAGGTCCAGTGCAGTGGGCATCAAACATCTAGCTCCCTCAATAATGCCTGTCCTTCCCCTTTGGTCCTCCTATCCCTGGTCATCATAAGGATCTCAATTGGCAATAATCAAGTATCTATAATAGTGTATATGAACAAGACCATTACAATTGATTTTCCTTACATTGTCTTAGATTATGCAGCCTTTGTACTAAGGGGAAATGATGGGTAGCTATATTACTCTATTTTCCCACTTCTATCACACTCAGATTGAACCTGTTTGCCACCATGGCCCACAGCCTGATGAGTTAGGCTTCGAGATTCTCTTTCTTATTTAAAAGCCTTTCTGGGACTGGATGGCTCAGGGGTTAAGCCTTTGCCTTGAAAGCAAAAGAACCTGAATTCAGATACCAGATCCCTCATAAAAATGGCAGGCAGAAGTCGTAGTGGTCTGTACTTCTAGCCCTCAAGGGCAGATCCTGGGAAACTCAGAGCAAAGCAATGAGATAGAGCAATCCAGAATGATTCTCAAAGTCCACCCTTAGGCCTCCAAGGGCACACGCAGTGCCCTTTTCTATGCATACACATACCTATACCTACACATGCAAAAAAAAAAAAAAAACCCAAAAACTTCCTGTCAGGTATGGTGGCACATGACTTCGATTCTAGTACTTGAGAGACTGAGGCAAGAGAATCACTATTATTTCAGGAGCACTGTGGTCTGTATAGTGAGTTCTGGTCAGCCAGGGCTACATAGTGATACCTTGATTATACAAATGCAAAAATTAAAAAAAAATCCTTTTCCAGTTCATGCTAGTTCATTCTTCCCTCCTAACCACATGCATCTTCCCTTCAGTTTAAAATGTTTGGAGGGGTATTTAGTACAAATCTATTTTGTAGGTACTTTCCCAATGTCTTCCCCAGCCCAAGCCATGAGAAATAGCAACCACCTTCTTTGCCTCAGCTTTTCCACCTTTCCTCCCAATTAAGAGGCTAGTGTAGAGGAAAGTATCCACAAGCCTTTTTCTCTAAATTCAAATGTGCAAATCTTTTTGGGTAGATAGCTAAGTATCAATTACACATTTTATTACCCACAATAAAGGCCACCTACCTGATGCCACAGCCTGCTTACATACAATTTGGTCACATTTATGCTACCTTCAGGGATTTTAATATTAATATATTCTCTCACCAGTCGGCTGTTTTGGAAATGGCACCATACTCACCGTGAACCCTACTCATTAGAGAGTACGGCCATCACATGAAACACAACACAGAGGAAGATGGCTACCCTAGAATTCTCTCCATGGATGCTCCGTGTTTAGGTGGAACAGCCTTGGTTGTATCTTCACCCATAGCAAGGAGAGTGCAGCTGCTACAGGAGCAAGAAGTCTGATCACTCCCTGGCCATCTCAGGAATGCTCCCCAAAACATGGCACCCATGAACAGAGTAGCTTAAGTTGCATGTATCATAATTCATAGCAGGGACAATGCAACTGTTCCCCCCTAAAAACTCTATGGTTCAGTTCTCTTCCCTGTTCAGGTGCCATTAACTTTTCCTGTGAAAGTAGTAACAGATGGCTTTTCATCCCACATAGAGGGCCAAGCACAGATCAATGAAATGATTCTATCCAAGCCTGGCTGGGCTAGCTGCTAGCCAATGACTTTAACTGGGGGTTACAGAAACACAGGTGAGGGTTTCATTTAAAGTAGCTTGGGCAACTTATGGATGACTATGCCACTGAAGAAAATTCTACTTTCCTTGAGAATGACCCTTACCTATTTGTGTATTCTTGAGAGGGGCAGAGTCTCGTGTGCTGTCTCATGAGCCACTTGAGAACTTGTGCGCTGCCAGAGCCAGATGACCTGCTTCATGCTCTGCCTCATGGGCCCTCCCTCCCTCCCTTCCATGAGTGAATATTAATACACCCAAACTGGTAAGGTCTCTTTGGAGTAATCACATGTGTTCTGACTTCAAGAATCTAACAATCTTGCCATGCCCCGAGGACAGTGTTCCACAGCCGTTGGCATATAAAAAACAAGAACAAGAAGTGAGAGCTATATTACTTTTTAAAAAAAAGAACTATCTATAAACTAGATATCAGTTTTATCTATGGGAAGAAATGGTTTGCCACAAAGTTGTTGCTTGAAGACAATTTTGAGTCAGGTGGCACGTGCACATAATACCATCACTTAAAGAAGGAGAAAGGAATAAGGAAAGAAAGTTGAGAATTCAAAATCATCCTCAACTTCAAAGGGAATTGGAGGCTATTCTGGGCTATGTGAGACACTGTCTCAAAAAATTCTCTCACCAATAACCCCCAAATCAAGCAAACAAAAAAGAAAACAACCACATAGAACTAGGCCAGCCTAATCTCTCCCCATCCTGAAGCTCAGGGACATTTGTGGAAGAGGGGGCGGTAAGATTGTAAGAGCAAAAGGATGGGAGGAGCAATGATTTGCAAGATTCTCCACACTAGTTAGGGCTGAAGCAATCATAATAGGACTTTGCATGCCCTGTGCAATGTCCAACACACTATTGACCTCACAAAGTCTAGCATCAGCTAAAGGCACCAAGATCCTTGGAGGCAAGGGATTGACAGCCACAGTAGTGTTCCTATGCTTAAGGGGAATACGAGAAAGGGTTCAGGGAAATGCCACTGGATCCTTGTATGTCATCGGAGAGGAGGACCCAGAGGAGAGTTAGGCATACATAATAAAGGACTCTCTGGGAATTGGGGGGGGGGGAGGTACTGGGGCATGGGGAGGGAGGGGAGCGGGAGCAGGGGGTTCGGGGGGAGGAGGAGGGAGGGAGGGAGGGAACTGGTCTACCTATAAAGTTTGTATGAGCGGAAATAATAAAAATGTATTAAAAAAAGAAATTGCACACAGAAATAAAAAAGACAACTTCTAAAAAAAAAGAAAACAATTTCATTTTTACAACAGCATCATTAAAGGTACATGTGGATATTTGAAGTTAATGAAAAGCTATTTCTGAAAAGCATAAAATTCCCATGAACTATTTAAAATCTTTGTTGTGAACATTGTGAAAAGAAAAATAAATTTCCTTTCTGCCTCGGATGCTCGCGGTCCAGGGAGGACACACTGCTCCTCAGGAGGTGGCATCCAATACCCATCAGGATGGAGCCAAGGGCGGCGCAGGAACAGCAAACCTAGGAAAAAAAACAACAAACCATAATTCAGAACATCAGAGACCCTACATTAATCACCTAGAACTAGGTCAGCCTAATCTCTCCCCATCCTAAAGCTCAGGGAAATTTGCGGAAGATTGTGAGTGCCTAAAGATGGGGAGGAGCAATGATATGCAAGATACTCCACACAAGTTAGGGCCGAAGTAATCATAATAGGACTTTGCATGACCTGCGCAATGACTGACATATCATTGAACCCCCAAAGTCTAGCATGGATCACAGGCACTAGGATCCTTAGAGGCAAGGGATTAACAGCCACGATAGTGTTCCTATACTAAAGGGGAACACAAGAAAGAGCTCTAGACAATGTTACTGAGTCCTTAACACCTCATCAGAGAGGAGGACCCAGAGGGAAGTTTGACATGCACACTGAAGGATACTCCACAGATTGGGGGGGAGGGGACATGGGGAGAAAGGGAGGGGGGAAAAAAGGGGAGGGAACAAGGGGGCCCAGGGAGAGGTGGAGGGAGGGAGGGGACCTGGGTACCTATTAAGTAAAAAAATAAAAAAGAAATGACAGCAATAACAACAAAACAAAAAATAAATTTAATATAACTGCGCAACTACAGATTAGAATATTGAGCTTAATATTTGGTAACTTATAATATGACCGAGTTGCAAAGCTAAATGTAACAAATTTTTACTTCCAATTACATTTTTGTGGAAATAACATTTTGTGTGTGATACAAACCTTTTTTTCACTCTTTCATAATTGAGATTGTATTGACTGAAGATCAGAACAAAGAAATTTCAGTTCATGTACTATTCTCAACATATACTGAAAAATCTAAAAGACCATGTATTGTGTTTTTTTTTTAAACAGTTATTTTAGGGATCTCCCAGCTTCAAACTTGGAGGCAAATTTCCCTTAAGAAGATCTGATATATCGATATTGTCAAATCCTGAAAATTTGACTTAACTCCCATTGACTCATAGTTTCATATCACATATTCAGTTTTAAAATTTCACAGCCCTTTTACAAATTATTAGGAAAACTGGACCACCAGCATCAGAGATGTCAGTGGCACAAAAGTGAGATAGGGCACATAATTAATTGGTTTTCCTTCTTTTATCTTTTAATGTTTTTTTGGGGGGGGTAGGTTTCCAGATGTAGGCTTATATGTGCTGTGCTGTGTGTGTCCATGCATGTACATACATGTGGGTGGGAATACGTATACTAGTGCAGTTGAATGCGTGTCTGTGGAGACCCAAGGGTGATACTGGAATCACCTCCAATCGCTCTTTCACCTTATTGTTGTGAGCCTAGGTCTCTAATTAAACCCACAGCACACTACCAGGGCTAATCTGGTTGCTCAACTTGCTCTGGGGATTCCCAGGATCACATGAATTTACTGGCTTTCTAGGGATTGAATTACAGACAGGTCAATACACTTGACTAGCATTTTTATGTGGGATCTAGGGATTCTAACTCAGGTCACTTTGCTTACTAGTCAAAGGTTATAACTACTGAGTCATCTCCCCAGCCTAGGCAATCATTTCTTTAGGAAACAGCTTTACTAAAAACATGGAATTATCAGAGGCACCGTGTATCACTGTGGAGGACCAAGGATGATTTTGGAAATCATCCTGGATTGCTTCTGCCTCCCTTTTTGCTTTGCTCTGAGATTTCCCAGATGTAAACAGTAAATTCATGACTGTGTCTCCAAATTGCCATTTAGTATGGTTTGTATTGTAGAACATAAAACTCCTGGAATATTTGTTGACACCCTAGTCAAGCCTGTACATATATAAACATTTGCTTGAGGTGATGTGTGTGTGTGTGTGTGTGTGTGTGTGTGTGTGTGTGTGTATACAAGATATTATGCATGTGGAAGTTGGAGGACACCTTACCCGCTGGCACGTGGTCTCCCTCCATCATGTGGGCTCTGGGAATTGAACTCAGGTCATCAGGCTTAGGGGCAAGCACCTTTACCTACTGAGACATCTTGCTACCCTCAATATCCCAGTATTTTCTTGTTGTACTAAATAACCAACAAATTATTCGACCTGTTAAGAAAATCATTTACACTTAAAAAAGGAGGGATGAAGTGAGATTCTCACTCGTTTTTTAAATATTCCTAGAACTACTGAAACACAATGGTTAAAAAAATACTCCTCTGGGTTAAACAAAAGGGGACCCCTGGTGGACATAGCTTTGTAATTAATCAGACTTTTCCTCTGGTAAATTTTGGAAGATTTGGTTAATTAACTTCTGTTTGTTTTCCCTTCGCTCCCCCTTCTTTCCTTTATTTTTGCGCTTTTTTGTCTGCATGCATGCGCGCGTCTACATTTCCACTTTTGCCGGAGCAGGTTTAGTAGACAAACCTTTGGACCCGTTTTTTGGGTTTTTCCTTTGTTGCCCCTTCCTGGGAGCAGACTTTCCAGCGGATCTCGAACCTTGGCGGAGCTGCTCTGCTTGCAGCAACTGCCGGGACTGATTTTAATTTGAAGCACATTTAATCTGCAGAACCAGTGAAAAAAATAATAGCCACGTTAAATTGGATGAAGCAAACTGTTTCCAGGGCCGGAAGTGAGGAAGAAAGGCACCCACCTCCACCCTCCCATCTCCTTACCCCTATCCAGGCCCCATCCCGCCCCAGGTCGGTTCCAGCCGGCTTGAGCTCATTTCTGCCAGGGCAGCTGCTGCGGATTCCAGCCCTGCACTGGGAGGCAAAGTCTACTTCTGTTTCGGTAATGGAATTGTTTGGGGGCAGGGATGGGGTAGGGATTGTGGGCTTCAGAGTACAGGCTTCCCGCTAGTCTTCAGTATGTCTGCGTCACCCGTGACCCTGAAAAACCAAAGGTAGGTGCGTTTCTGCCACCTACAGTCAGAAGGCTGCATTGCATGCACTAATGCAGTATTCTGGGTGATATTTGCAGATTTTTAGAGTAGGAATCGTTTAAGAGGCTGCAAGGGGAGAAATAGGGCTTTTTATACATTGAGTGGATTCTGAAAGAACACTTTAAAAAGACATCTGGGATTGGGGAGGATGGCTCAAGAGTTAAAGCCTCTGCCTTGAAAGCAAAAGGACCTGAGTTTGGATCCCCAGATCCCACATAAAAATTCCCATCCACATGGTGGTGGCCTGTAGCTGACCTTGGAAGGAGGAGCCTGGAAAATCCCAGAACAAAGCAATAAGGAAATAAGCCATCCAGGTGTCCTAATGTCACTCTTGGGCCTCCATAGGCACACACACTGAAGTGACTCCCTCCCCCCACATACACACACACTAAAAAGGGAAAGTAGTCAGCCGAAGTCAACATCTGAGGTGGGGAGACTCAAACAATATGCTGCTGGGGTTGGTGGGTGGCAGGCAAAGAAGGCCCCTGTGACCTGGATGGGGATTCTTGTGTTGCCTTTGGAGCAGTAGGATCTATGGTGGGCGTGGCTTCTGGTGCCCAGTTGTGCTACTCAGAAACCAAAGGCAATGTTTTAGCTTCATTGCATGCTGCTGCAACAAGATACCTGACCCAAGCAACTGTGTGTGTGTGTGTGTGTGTGTGTGTGTGATTGACTCACAATTCCAGGTTCCAGTCTGTCATTGTAGTGAAGCTGCAGCAGCAAAGCTGGTCATATCACATCCACAGTCAAGAAATACATAGGTGCTTACTAGCTAGCTCCTGCTCAGCTTGCTGACTGTTGTTATCTAGTCCCAGACTACTTGCATAAGGAACGGTCCTCACTATTAAGGTGGATCTTCCCACATGGTTCTCACAAACAGGAGTCTCCCCCAGTTGCATTGGCACAGTAGGATATGAAGAGGCAGAAGCAAGATCAGGATTTCGAGGCCAGCCTGGGCTACACCTTTCATGAAACACTAAAAGAAAAATAATTTTAAAAGAGAATATCCTACAGATGTCCCTAGAGGCCATCTTTTTTTTAATTACATTTTTAAATTTTATTTATTTTTCCCCAATCATACAAGCTCAATAGATACCCTTTTCCCCTCCCTCCCTCCACCCTTCCCCAGTCCCCCTTGCACCCTCCCCTCTTTTTCCCTTCCTTTTATCCCCCTCCTCCTCTTCTCCCAGTGCCTCCCCCTTTCCCCCTCCCATTCCCTGGAGCATCCTTTTGTGTGAATGCCAATCTTCCCTCTGAGTCTTCCACCCTAGTGAGGTGTAAGGATCCTAGAGGCCACCTTTAATTTAGAGATTCCTTCTCAGGCGTGCCTGGAGGCCTGCCTCCTAGGTGTCCTGTTGACGATTACTAATCTCCATGGCAGTAAACTGAGTTGGGAACCAGCTAGATGAATGTGACTTTTGAGGGTGGACTTTTAGGAAGTGTTTCTCAGTACTGGGTTTTACTGAGCTCCTGAGCACTGGAGGAAGCAGCTTTGTCTGAAAACACACTGTTCACTTACTAGGAATTCCTCTTGGCCCTCCTTTCACATGCTTGTGGTCCCACATAGTCAAAACAGGGGTGAGGGGAGCACACGGAGGGGAGCAGGAAAATGTATATTCACTGCAACCCATCATATGACCAAGGGAAATGTCTGTGATGTGCAGGGCTATCGCTCCATGGGAAAAGACTTCTTTGTCCTTGCTCCACACAATATAAAAACAAAGACACAGATATATTGAATTTTTATTTTCATTGTTAACATCAGTATTGAGGAGATAACCGCAAATCCCCCCTCCCCCCAGAGCAACTCCAAATAACTGCTCTCCTTAGGGCTTCTGGGCAGAGGTGACATTTTAGGTTTCATCCATATCCATCATGCAAATGTGGCCCAGAGCTCTTGTGTTAGTCGCTGCATTTCTGGACATTGCTTTCCTCTCGTTGTTCCTTTGCTTGGCTCTCCTGTTGTTAAACCAAATCTGAGGGCAGAGATGATGCAGCACATTGAATGTTGTGGTGGAGTAAAATACCTCACCACCCTTTATTTGATGCTGACATGCACAGCACAACCTCATATTCTGCAAGGTTAAACACCCTAGGGAGACACCAGGCAGCTCAGCATCCTAGCACAGGGCTAGGCTCTGTGGACTTTTGCATTCCATCCCCAGATCTGAAGTCAGCAGCTACAGTGACTAAGATTTTATGAAAAGTCACATCATAGCTCCACGCCCATTTTTGTACCACCCTTAGTGGGGAGCAACTAGGAGCCAAGCTGTGAAATACACTCAACAGAAGACTCACATATAAGGAAACTTCCCAGGTTTACATCGATCACACACAATTTCCTCCGATGCTTTTCACCTTTATTAGGCAACTAATGTAAGTGCTCTGCTTTCTGTTTGGTTCATTTCTTAGGCAAGTTTTCAAAGTCACTAATCCTCATTCTGCTGCAACCCTAATTGGAAACTTTGTCAGATGCATGTAGCAACTTATCTCGAAAGTCTGCCAGGCATTAAAATTTGTATCACTGTCTGTAGCACCTTATCGAAAACTTATCTCTGTTCCAATGGCAGTCTCCCATTAACTCAAGAACACACTACAATCTCATAGTGTTTCAGTGAGCAAATTACTCCGTGTCCCAAAATTTATTATTTCTTCACGTAACTAAATGTGCATATTTTGTTTTTCATAGCTTACTACAATTAAATGAACCCTTTTATAACCCTGTTTCTTCTTGCATCAATTTTATTATCTTCAAGGTCATCCTCAGCCCCAATATGTTCCTGTGCCATAAGTTTAACATGAATCAGTGGATAAATACCTGTACATGCGTGTTCTATATGCATATACTACTGACTACTTATGCTACATAAATATGTATGTACATTTATTTTTGCACACAGAATAGGAGGAACAGTTTGCTGTACTCTTTAGCTTTTTTTTTAGTTAGGGAATTATGTTTCCTTAAGTAATGGAAAAGAAACACAAGTTGGAGTGTAGTTATTACGTCTTCCGTCTAATGAAGTTCAGTGATTATTAACGTAACAAAGACAGTAAAGACACACCAGCCTAAAAATACTTAGGGCAGCATGATCTAAGACATGAATTAGATAGATTATCTACCCTGCCACATTCTTTTTCATTTTTACTAACCTTGATTTTGGTTTCAGGTACATTCATGCTTCTGGAAAGCATCTTCCTGTGGAGAGAAAGTCTCAAGTGTTTAGTTTTCATGGTTGTGGCAGACATGCTACATGCTACATGTATGCTGTGCTTTTGTCAAACTCCTTACATTTTCTCAAGTACATCTGTCTGCAACTCCTACAAACAGTCTCCTTGTAGAAAGGAAGCTATTTTTCCCTTTATCATGTTTAAATGAACATAAACTTTCTCAACAAAAAGAGGATTGGGCATACATAGCCCAATGAAGGACTGTTTGTGTGGCATGTGTAAAGCCCCAGATTCAATCTGCAGTGCTGGGAAAAAAATTACTGAAGCAACCATAGAATAAACAGAAAATCCTTGAAAGTCTCATTGCTATTATCTTACACCGTGCAGCATGGCCTCTGAAAACACACAAAATAGCGAGTAATGGTGAACTCTAATGGAGAAAA
The DNA here is from genome assembly GCA_023101885.1 of Typhlomys cinereus. Taxonomy (NCBI): domain Eukaryota; kingdom Metazoa; phylum Chordata; class Mammalia; order Rodentia; family Platacanthomyidae; genus Typhlomys; species Typhlomys cinereus. Next base: position 20,566 of record JALPQD010000134.1, on the reverse strand, counting down.
AACTAGTGGCTTATCAAATAATAAAACATCAAAATATACTTTGATTTAGCAGTTTCATTTCTGGGTAAACACTGGAAAAGAACAGACAACCTGGGGCTGAGGTAGGATTTGTCCACCCTTGTTTACGGCAGCCTATTCATAATAGTCAAAAGGCAAAAACAAGCCAGATTCCACAGGATTGCAAATCAGTAAGCGGTATATCCACACACTGGGACACTGTGCGGACTTGCTAGAATAGAAACACCAACACCGAGGACATTATGATAAGTGAAATAAGACAATCACAAAGAACAACCCCAAATGACTTTCCTGGCATGAAGTGATTAGCTCGAAAATAGTTTGGGATGTCCATTTTGCGCTACAGCTTATTTATCATGCTTTAATAAATAATTGTCTCAGATAAGCATGCAGACTTGATTCATGTGGACTGCACAGAAATACTGACCTTGACCTCACGAAGCTTCCACCCCATATTCTAGCATCACAAGGGAGAAGTTGCCCAGAATTCAGGGCCACTGGGGAGATGGGGCCTGCAAGGAGTAAAGTGTACCCCACAGGAGCTGAGCCCCTGGCATAAGGCACTTACCTTGTGAGCACATCTGGGTACTGAGTCTCTTTGAAAACAGCTTCCAGCTCCTCCACTTGCCACTGAGTAAACTGGAAATGGATGTGTCGTCGTCTGTTTTGACGACGACGCTGTCGTCCAGTTTCCAAGTAGTATAGCCCCTCGGGGTCTTGTTCTCCGGGCTCTTGGTCACTGTCATCACCATTGGTTTCCATGTCAGCCTCCGGGCTTAGGTCATCTTGATTCAGATGACCTTCATCACCCGGGTTGTTGACAACACTGCGGAGGTTTAGTGCTCCTTCAGGGGAGTGGAGGCCTCCTACCTCCTCAGTCGCCTGCGCTGGCTTAGGGCCTTCCTCCAGGTCCTGAGGATTCCAGTAGTAACACTTGCGTGCCATGACTGGAGCCACAAGTGTGTCGTCTTCCTCAGTAACAGACTCTCGAGGTCTGAGGGCTTTCAGTACCTAGGACATGCTCAAAATTCTCATCTAGCAACCTTTCATCTCTTTCAAAGACGGCTATTGGCCCTCTTCTGTTTCCAGGACTGCTATTGGCTCGCTCCTGTTTCCAAGTGTGCTACTATGTCACTACTTTTTTTTGAAGGCCACTGTCTCCTGTTTCCAAGACTGTTATTAGCTGTCCCTTGTTTCCAAGCGTGCTATTGGCTTCCCCCTCTTTCAAAGGTGGCTATTGGCTATCTCCTCTTTCAAAAGTGGTTATTGGCTATCTCCTGTTTCCTAGAGTGCTATTGGTCCTTTCCTCTTTTCCATGGCTACAGATCGCCTCTGTCCTCTTTCTGAGACTGCTATTATCTCCCCCCTCCTCAACCAGGAATTTCTGTGTCATGGATGAGTATTCAAGAGAGTGAAGACTAGCTCAGACACTGTCACTCTGTCTCGGCAGAGATTCAGGCTGCAGACTGTAGGATATGACCAGGGGGAGTGTGAATATCTATGCAGCTTCTTAAAAATCACCTGTGGAGGGGTTGGAAAAATGGCTCAGGTCATAAAGCCTCAAAAGCAGATTCCTAGATCATAAGTAAAAATGCCAGGGGCATGTGGCAGCAGCCTGTAATTCAGGCTGTAAAGGGCAGAGCCTGGGAAACCTCAGAACAAAGTGATAGGAAGGTAGAGCCATCTAAGCTAATTCCGGATGGCAGCCTTGGACCTCCACAGACACACACATTCTGGCAGGTACGCTGTGCACCCACATACACCCACTGACATACATGCATACACAAACACGTGCTCACACACAGAAGAGTCTCATATGGACATCACACTCCTTGGGTAGACATCTCCTTAAACCAATTATTGACACAATAAAGCCTATGAACAAAATGGAAAAAATAATTTAGGGATTTCTGTGAAGTTGGCAGTGCTGCAAATGATGGGTTATGAAGGGAACAAACAGGTGGGCGGGCAAGGCATTCACAGGATGTGGGTGTGTGAGGGAGGAGCTCATAGAACAGAAGGTGCCCATGGGAGCCCAAAGCCTGTATCTGGGGCACTTCTGGCCTGTCCATAAGCACTCCCTTGCAGGGTGAGGCCACTCCCATCCTCCCACTCCATGTACTCCCGCTCCCTCTTCCAGAACCATTCTTTCTTCCTTTTGTTATTGTTGGGCTAGGTAATGCAGGAGGAAACCTGTCCTTTCTGGACAGATGACCTGTTCTGACAGTTGTCAGTCTGCTCTAGCTCACGACTTTTGGCAGCCAGAAGGCTTTTTTTAGATAGTCAAATGAAGGAGGATTAAAATAAGTTTGAAGAGTTCTGTGCATGGAAGTGAAAACTGAACCCCATGCCACAGTGAAGCCTTTTGGCTAGTGAGAGAGACCTGCATGCAGAGAAAAGTGGACAGGCATTAGGATGAGCACACTGGTGGTCAGCTCTGGACAGATGAGTGGAAACAAGCCTAGCTTGTCCAGGCAGAGACCAGAAGAACACATTGGTCAAGATTCTCCTAAGTGCATTGTCATTAGTTGGAGATTCAACTTGGGACCTCATTCACGTCACAGATTTGTAACTCATAGCCGCCTCCTCAGCTTTTTAGGTTATGTTTTACATGTTTATTATTATTATCATTATTCATGTGTTTTGATGTCTGTATGACTATGGGAATGCACATGCCATGTCACACATGTGGATGCCAGAGGACAATTCTGGAATCTGTTTTCCCCATGCATGAATTCTGGAGATCAAACTCATGTTGTCAGACTTGCATGGACTCTTCTCCAAAGGGTCCAAAGGGTCCCCCCTCCCCCCGCAAGAAGCCTGTAAAAAAGACATCCACTCTTTCTGAAAGTTGGATAACTCAGCTACCTTTTATTGTTTTTGAAGGTGCATGTTATCCTTTTTAAAGCTTCTCCGTATTTGCTAAAATTGGTTACCTACATGAGTCTTTTGGCAGCATAGATGCACAGGAAGAGCGCCAGAGCCTGCAGCCTGCCAATGCAGGAACTGGGATCTTCATGTGAGGCTGAGGTTTGCAGCACATGAGCCCGAGCATGACAGCACGAAACTGTCAGGAAATCCTTGGATTCTAACATTAGAGAAAAAAGAGAGGAGGAAAAACAGAGCAGCTACAGAGAAAGAGAGAATGGCGGAGGGGGGGCTGTGGTGAGGCAAGAAGGTAAGTCATGGTGGGGGCTGGGAGGGGAACATGAGAACTGAAGCCTGGGCTGGGTGCATTAGAGGCTTCGGATGAGCATGTCTTCACCCCAGTTTCCTCATCCATGTAATGGAGATAATACCAGTGCCATTGGACAGGGTTGTTCAGTGCATCAGCCCATGTCACACTTTTACTTCATGTCCACATAGCCAGCATCAATAAATACAGATCATTCCTCCCAGAAATGGACATCCTCCTTCCCTGACAGTCTCCTTTCTATTTTCACATGTGTGGCCCATTGAGTTTCATCTGGTTTGCTTTTGATGGCATGAAACCTACCTGGAACACGGATTATTTACCAGTGGAACTACCATTGTCATGGTTAAAGTATAGGTTGTCCCCCACAGACTCATGTGTTTGAATCCTTGTGTGATGTTAATGTGTGGGAAGGTTGTGGCAACTTGGGAAGTCTTGCTGGAGGAAGGCATGTCACAGGGTGGACCTGGAGATTTGGTAGCCCAGCCCTGCTTCCTCTCCATTGGTTCCTGTTCTCTTTGCTAGGTGTACCCTATTCTATCTTACTCCATACTAAGAAATCCCATCTCTAGGATGAGATGCAGAAATTTTTGCCTTCGGGTGGTTCGAAAGACTGCAATCCTCCAAGGAACAAAGAAAGACACGAGAAGAAAGGCTGGACAGATGGGGGAGGCTCAAGTCTCCAGCTGTGAGAACAATGAGATTCCCCCCAACCAGTCCAGATCCAGAAATCCAGACAACTATATTTATACAGATATGTAAAATAGGGGTTGAGAATCAGTTTCACATACAGGTGAAGAGCTGTGATTAATGGAGAAGGAGATAAGGAAAACGAGAATGTCTCTAGTTTCCACCACAGGGTCAGACCACCAATCTATGGCTTCAGAAGAAGTCAGCATTGCTTGAGGGCTTGTATTTGAGGCCTGAGAGACAGACAGTGAGTGTTACATGAATCTATCATATACACGAAAATCCTCTGATCTCCGACTTTTGCCTGAGATCAAAGAGAGACTCCAAAAACATTGGTTGGCCAGACCAATGTTTTTTATGTTCATTTTTATGGAGAACCCATAATTCACCATCCCCATCCATTTGTGCAGTTTCTCAGATAATGTGAAACCCCTTGGTCAAGATGGCATCCTAAGCACCACTTTCCACTAGGTGGCACTCTATACTGAGGGCTGCAGTGACCTTACTTGGCCTCTTGCTTCTGCCATATCTTCTGCTAGGCGATTATTGCTATAATGCACCACACTCCCTCTGAAACCATAAGCCAAAAGAAGCCTCGTTTTTCTCCTCTAAGTTTGTTGTGTGTGAGTACTGTTTCACAATAACAAAAAGCAGAATAACTGAAACAACCATTGAAGAAATCACTCCCTCCCCCCATTCTGTGCAGGTCTTTTGTTTTATGGAAGTATATATAGCTGCAGTGAGTTTGTGAATCCAACAGTTCTGTTATATCCAGAAGATAAGGTTTGGCTACATCCCTGCCTCCTTTAGGTTCTTACATTCTTACCATCTTCTGTTCCGTGATGGCCAGTTGTGATTTTTCTGTAATGAACACCTTTCATTGTGAAAGGAAGCTTCTAGATTGAGTGCTAAGTGTTCCTAAAATCTATGGGTATAACGACAAATGTTTAAAAGGCAGTGTGATATAGTGCTTTTTATAGCTAAGCCATAATAGTTTGCACCCCCAGGGTCTATGTCCTCCCCTTTCATAGGTTCTTATTCTGATTTGCAGTATCGGAAATGTGATCTCTGCTGAAAAGTGGGACCTAAATCAATCAGAAAGCTTTTATTGCTCCCTTGACTTTCAGGTCACTATTACACAGATGGTCTCCTCTTGCCAGGATAGTTGCTATTATTGCAGCTTGCAGCTTTCACAGAATGATGAGTTGCTCCCCTAGCAGCTTCTGTAGTACTTAATGTTATACTATGAACACTGTCCAGCAAGGAGGAAGTTTCCAGACCTGTTGCAGATTGTTTTTTCCAGTTTGTTTGCTCTATGATCCACGTGTGCAGTATCTTCAGCAATAGGATCTTACTGTCAATTCCTGGAAGGCAACAAAGAGCAATAGCAAAAGTTTATATTGTTTTAGGGTTACTTGTAACCATTGCTGTAAGAGAACATTCAAAGTCAATCAACTTAAGGGAGAAAGGGAGATTTATGTTTACAGTTCCAGAGGGGAGAAACAGTCTTTCAGGTGGAGGCAGCATGGCTGGCTGCAGAAGCTGGAGACAGGTTATGTCACACCCAATAGGCTACCAGACTGCTTGCTGCAAAGGCACACTTCTCCTGGAGGTAGGGTGGGACTAATCTACCTCAAGGCCCACCCCTTGTGACCACCTTCCTCCAGCAAGGCTCCACCTCTCAAGGCGCCATGACCTTTCCAAACACACGAGACTGTGGGGGGACACATTTCGAATCATGACAAGTGGCCTTCGAGATCTCTTTTATCTACACCTTTTAGGATGTATTATATACCTGGTATTGGGAATTTTGTTTAATTCTCTATGGTTTTTGGTAGGAACATTGTAAGATATTTTCTGTTATCCTCTATCTTCTTCACTCTGTGTAAGATCTGTTTACTCTCTTTTTTGGAAAAAAAATTATATAATGTAGGAGGTTTCTGTCTGGTTATATCTTACAACTTTAGCCTTGCACTGTGTCAATGGGTGTTTTAACTTTCTTCCATAGTGCATCTCAGCAGCATAATTGTCTGGCAAACCATGCAGTAGGACACTAGTCTGAATGTGTCTGACAGTGCTGAACACTCTCACTTCACTATGTTGGCAAATACCCAAAGGAAGTTACTGCAAACATATTATTGCCCCTTCATGGCACACTGCTGTATTGTTTTTGGTGGGTTATGAATGGATGTCTTAGTTACTTTCCCATTGCTGTGATAAAAATCCCCTGACAAAAACAACTTAAGGGACTGAACCATCTCCCAGTGGTTAAAGCCTTTGCCTCACAAGCAATAGGACCTGAGTTCAGATTCCCTAAGATCCTGCGTTAAAAAAAAAAAAGTGCCTCTTCTCTAGTTTGGCATGCACATTAAAGGATGCTCCGGGGATGGGAGGGGGAGGCACTGGGGGGATGGGGAGGAAAGGGGGAGGGGAGGGGGGCACAGGGGGATAGGGGGTTGGAGGGAGGGGGGACCAGTATACCTGTTAAGTTTGTATGAGTGAAAAAAAAAATGATAACTTCATAGCTATTAATCAGTGCAAATTCATAAACATATAATTTAGAAACAGAAACAAGAATGTTCTTAGCCCCCCAAAAATGCATCCCAAGTTGACAAACAATAAAATGAATATAACACTTAAAAAAAAAGTGCTGGCAGCACTTTCTACAAGGTTTATGTTCTCTTTCAGTGATTTTTTTTAAACTGCTGGTTTGGGGTTTGTTTGTTTTCATTACTATCAATGTATGATTGATATATAAATTAAAATTATTTGGGGCTGGAGAGGTGGCTCAGCGGTTAAGCCTCTGCCTTGCAGACGGAAGGTCCTGAGTTTGGACCTAGACCCCACGTATAGACGCCAGGCGGAAGCGGTGGGTGGCCTGAGTTTCTGGACCTGGTAGGGCGGAGTAGTTCCCGAATTCGTCCGTGGTTCTACACACACACATACATACACACACATACGCACACATGCATATGCACAATTGAATAAATAATAAAAATTTTAAAAAATTATTTGGAGAAAAAAAATAAGAGCTTCAGAAGCCTCAAGGAGAAAGATGAAGAGGCACTTAAAAACAAATATAACACATTCTTTGCATATTTTATGGCAAATACTAACGTCTGCAATTATTCCCCTCAGACAGGAGCTTTGCAGAGTTCGGGTGAGTAACATGAAAAAAGTTTAGCAGGGCAGTTACTCTAGAACTTACTAGCTTTTGAACACTTTCTCCTGTGGGGTTATTCTGTTGCTTTTGACTTCTGCATGTTTGGGAAATGAGTTTTGAACTTTATGGTCTTTGTATGTGGAAAATGGAATAGGAAAGGCCCAGCACACAGACTTAGCCCATTTCCAAGGAAATGGAAAGATTAGAGAAAAGAAGATCAGGGGTTAAGACACTGGTCCTGAGTTCTGATCCCTGGTCCCAGAAGCAGCAGCAGTCTGTACTTCAAGCCCTAGTGGGTGGAGACTGAGAAATCCCAGAGCAAAGCAAGGAAGTAGAAGCAATCCAGGATGATTCTTGAAGTCACTCTTGGGCCTCCACAGGGTCACACAGTGCCCTTTACACACACGCACACACACACACACACACACACAACAATATTTTTTTTAAAAAAGAAAGGAAGATTAAGAAGTATATATTACACCTACATATTTTGATGAATAAGCCATGAATATGGGTTTTCTAAATTATAAAACTAAATATACATTACAAATAGTTGTATAATTTGTCTGTAGATGTAAAGCATGCATACAAATATATATTCAACCCTTCATAACACTAGCATCCTTTAGGTAGTGGTTCTCTGTGGAATCATGTTGAAGTTGACTGTGACATTAATTACTCAAATTAGTGCAGTTAAGACCTCCACATACTAAATTATTCAATAGTGAAAATGTAAGCATAAATTCTGGTTGTACAGGCAATTTCTAATCTTCAGACATGAACTGGGGAGGGGCATGAGTGCCTAAAGTCTTTGTCACAAAAGCAGAAGGTCCTAAGTTCAGATCCCCAGAGTCCATGTAAAAATATGCTCCTAAAGTTAAGCAGTGATTGGAAATCTGGTCCTGAAAGCAGAGCCTGGGGAACCTCAGAGCAAAGCAATGAAAAGGCAGAGCAATCCAGGCACACACACTTAAGTGCCCTCTTGTACACACACATACACACACATACACACACACACACACAGAAAGAGAGAGAGAGAGAGAGAGAGAGAGAGAGAGAGAGAGAGAGAGAGAGAGAGAGAGAGAGAGAGAGATTACTTAGCCATGCATTTTTTTCCCTCTAAACCTCACCTCGCATTGAAAGAGGGAGGACAGCCTTTTGAGACAGTGCTGTATCCCCACACCCCTCTTCCCAATGAGACCACATTGAATAAATCTCTTTCCCACTTTTCATGGTTATCATTATTTTTGAAATTAATTTATGGAAGGCAAGTGACTGTGGTGATCTATTACCCCGGGCTCAGGAACAGTGCCCTAGTAAACCTCAGGAAACAGCTTGTTGTTGGGATATTGAATGTTCTTTTCTTGAGGCCCTGTCTCACTTCCTGTTTCATATTTGCAGAGCTGGTCTGAGTTTTAGCCCCCAGTTTATTCCTCTCCATAAACCCTCCAGGAGTACGAGAGCTTGGTGATTGTGTGGGGAGAAGAAAATGAGGATAAATAGAAAGAAAGGCATTAACAGTAGCAGCAGCAGCAGCATCCATGATGCAAGAACCCCTGTCCTTTTGAACTGGACTGTGGAAGGAGGAAGCAGCCAAAAGTTCTAGCATATTGGGAACCATCAACAAGAATTTTTATTCTCTTTTTTTATTATTTATTCAATTGTGCGTGTGTGTGTATGTGTGTGTAGAACCACGGACGAATTCTGGAACCACCATGGACCACCTCCTCTGCCCCGGGATTCACAGGCTCCGCTCTACCAGGACCAGAAACGCAAGCCGCCCCCGCTTCCGCCCGGCGTCTATACGTGGGGTCTAGGATCCGAACTCAGGACCCTCCACCTGCAAGGCAGAGGCTTAACCCCTGAGCCACCTCTCTAGCCCCAAGAATTTTTATTCTCTTAATGTGTGTTTGCTCTCAATCCTGTGAGCACTAAGCACTAAGGCTGCCCAATGTGCAAATCAAGAAGTGCAAAGAGGGGCTGGAGAGGTGGCTCAGGGGTTAAGCCTCTGTCTTGCAAGCGGAAGGTCCTGAGTTCTGATCCTAGACCCCACGTATAGACGCCGGGCAAAAGCGGGGGCAGCCTGCGCTTCTGGTCCTGGTAGGGCGGAGCCTGTGAATCCCAGGGCAGAGTAAACAGGAGGAGGTGGAAGCGGTCCATGGTGGTTCCCGAATTCGTAAGTGGTTCTACACACACATACATACATGCACACACGCAAACACGCACAATTGAATAAATAATAAATAAGAAAAAAGATTAAAAAAAAAGGAGTTAAAAAAAAAAGAAGTGCAAAGAAACTGCCACCACCTGGCCACATCTTATTTTCTAGGACATTTTCTGCTGCCTCTTCCTTTTCCTTCTATTTTAATTTTTTAAAAATACTTTATTTATTTACTTATTTATTTATTTATTTAATTTATTTATTTACTTATTAATTTAATGTGTGAGTGTGGGTGTGGGTGCATCAGAGGACACGTGTCCCTGTGGAGGACCAAGGTGACTTCAGGAATCATCCTGGTTTGCTTTGTATCCTTGCTTCGCTCTTGAATTTCCCAGACTCCACACACCAGAGCTTGAAGTGCTGTCTGCTGATGTTTCCACCTGGCATTTTTTCGTGGGACCTGGGATCCAAACTCAGGACCCTTGAGCCATCTCTCCAGTCCTATTTTAATTTTTTATAGTAGGAATTTATCGCATTAATACTAAATAATTGGGCTACATTGTAGAATTTCATACATGTATATTGTGATTATATATCACATTCATGCCTCATTAATATCTGCTGTTATTTCTTTACGGCATCCCCAGAGATTACCCCCGCTATGGTTTGAATATAAATTTTCCCCCATAAACTCATGTGTTTGAACATTGGTTTATGTCTGGGAAGGTTGTGGCAACTTTGGGAAGTGGAATCTTGCTGGAGGAAGGCATCAGAGGGGGTGGACTTTGAGGTTCTGCTTCTGCTGGCAGTTTGCATTTTGCTCTCTCAGCCTCTGTGGGTAATGATGTGACCTGAGCCATTTCTAGCTTCTGCCAGAAAATGCAGACAACAGAGTGGTGGCTATTTATTGTTAAACAGATTAGCTCTATTAGTGAGCCAAAGTCTGCTCTTCATGTGGACTGCAGGGCAGAGCTCCAAAAGAATGTTATGCTTCTGCTCCTCTAAAGCAAAGGCTTGAGGAGATTCTGCTCAGCTTCATCACAGAGAAACTGAACCAACTGTGATTCAAGGAGACCAATCTTCACCTAGAGGTTATGACAGAACTCAGCAAAGTTGTCCACATAGTACTGGTTTTAGAAGCATTCAAGATGCAACAGGGGCTGGAGAGATGTCTCAACGGTTAACACTTTCCCTCGAAAACAGAAGTTCCTGAGTTTGGATTCCAGGTCTCACATAAAATCACTCGGCACAAACAGCAGTAGCCTGCATTTCCAGCTCTGGTGGGTGAGAAATCCCAGAGTGAAGCCAAGAAGGAGGTAGAACAATCCAGGATGATTCCCAAACTCACCCTTGGCCCTCCACAGGGACACATGTGCCCTCTGATACACACACGCGCGCGCACACACACACACACACACACACACACACACAAAATGAATGAATAAAGTTGTTTTTTAAAAAAAGATGCAACAGTAAGGAGGTCATGAATACACACAGACACATACACACACTAACAAAATGAATGAATAAGAAAAGTTTTTTTTTTTTAAAACAAGATGCAACAGTAAGGAGGTCATGAATCCCTTCTCTAAAGTTTGTCTTGTTATGGACCTATTTTTCCTGGATATGCCCCCATTTCTCCATTTTGGAATGGCAATGTTTATTCTGTGCTATTGCATGTTGGAAGATGTAACTTGTTTTTTGAATTCACAGGAGGCTTTGAACTTTGAACTTTTGGACTATGCTAGGAGTACTGATGCAGGCTATGGACTTTAAAGTTGGACTAAATATAGTTGGCATCATGAGGTGGCTATGAGCCTATGGGGGCCAGGGTTGGGTACGTGATGGTTTGAATATAAGTTGTCCTCCTTAGGCTCATGTATTTGAATTCCTGGTTTATGTGTGGGAAGCCTATGGCAACTTTGAGAGGTGGAGCTTTGCTGGAGGAGGGCATGTCACAGGGGGTGGGCCATGAGGTTGGATAACCCTGCCTGCTTGTGCTGGCAGTGTGCATTTTGCTTTCTCAGCCTCCATGATGGATGTGATTTAAGCTGCCTTCAGCTTCTGTTGCCTTTTCCACCATAATGAACTGTATCTCTCCTCTGGACCACAAACCAAGTAAATCTTTTTTCCTCGAAAATTGTGTATGAGTTTTGTCTTATAGCAACAGAAAGAGTTACTGAGACAATCCCTTCTACTTCTTTAATGGATTTTTGTTTAGTCTGGATTTTGCATATGAGAGAAAACATGCCTTTCTGAGTTTGGTTTATCTTACTCAGCTTGGGGATCTCTACTTCCATTTCGTTTTCCTGTAAAAAACAGGGTTTTATGCTTTTTTATAGCTGAATAAATATACCACATTTCTTAAATCATTATACCATCTAGGCTGAATCCATATCTTAGTTATTGTGAATATTGCCACAGGTCACATAGCTGTTCGGGTATCTGTATAGTATGCTGGCTTTGCGCATGTGTGCGTGCGCACACACACGTTATCCACATGTGGCGTGACTGTATCATATGATTGTTCAATTTGTAGATCGCTTCACAGTTTTTTTTTTTGTAAGGTTCTTTAACCAAATGTAAAGGTCATGAACAGTTTGGGTAACAACAAAGGTTTCTGAACATGCAGAGACCAAAGAAGAGAAATTCAAAATCAAGATCAAATACATAATAAATTGAAGATTTTTCTGGCAGCACTTGTTTGCACTGCAGGTGTTCACTAAATCCTCAGTTCTGAACAAACAGATGCATTGTTCATAGCCCGTACTGTCAGGCCACTCAATGGCCATGAATGCGGCTGGAAATCAGAGTTGAGACTATTGTATGTTGTGCGTTGTAGTCCTTTCATTGTCCACAATGACACAGAATTGTAGACACAGAATTGATTAATTATAGCAAAGAAAATCTTTAAATATTTCCCTATGTATTCCTCAGCATGTAAATATTAGATTAGCATGTTTTAAGATTGTCTTGTATAAGAATTTAAAAAATATTTATTTTTTATTTGTGTGTGTGGCGTGTGAGTGCAGGTATGTGCATGCCATGGCACCTAAGGGGTCAGAGGACGACTTTGTGGAGTCGATTCTCTCTACTCATCTTTACTTGAGGTTTGTGGTTCTAACTCAGATCCCCAGCAAGCATGTTAACATCTGCCAAAAAAGAATGTTTGATTTTGAGGCTAGAGAAATGACTCAGGAGTTAAGACTCTACCTCGATAACTGGACCTGAGTTTGGATATCAGATCCCACCTAAAAATGTTAAGCAGAAATAGCAGATGACTGTATTTCCAGCCTTGGAAGTCAGAGTCGGGGTAGTGCAATCCAGGATGATTCCTGAAGTCACCTTTGGGCCTCCACAGGCATACACAGTGTTCTTTGATACAGACAGATAGACACATATGCAAAAAATAAAATAAAATAAAAATAAAGAATCATTGATTTTAAAAGCTGGATGCTGGAGTGGTTGAATTGAACTTACAAAAAATGTTCCATGAATTTTGTTTTTATCATTATCCATTTTATTTAACATACAACAGATTAAGAGAGGCATACATGATAGGCAGTATGTGATAAAAACATGTATTACAAATACAAGAAACAGTGTGTGTCAGAAATAGAAGGAAAAACAAGCTGTGACTGTCCTTTAGATCCTATTCCATCAGGGAGGGGCTTTCATCCTGAGCCTGTGTTACTGCTGAAATCAAATGGAGGTGTAGTTTATTTTCTGATGGGGGGGGGAATCACATCTTTAACATTTTTGGTTCTGTTTTTAACTCTTACATGTTTTTGTAGGGAAATTCACTGTCAGGGTGAAATGCAACTCAGGAAGATCCAGTATGGACCAAATTGGCAGGTCCTTACCCTTTGGGTACTAGTGTTTCATGACTTGTTTTTTCCCCCACCCCTGACATTGCCAGACTACTTGCAGCCACCACAGAGCATAAAGCTTTGAGCCCCACTAGAGGGCTGGAGCCCAGTTTACTGAAAAGAGTCCAGTCTGCTCACCCATCATCCCCCTCCATCTCTCCCCAAATTTGGAGACCATGTTAGCTGTCAGGACAACCACAGGGATGGGCCCTTGCTGTATCACAGGAAGCCAGAGCCAGAGCAGAGATTTATGGTAAACTGATTTTATTCATTTGCTAGTTGTAGTAGCTGTAGTAGTTGTAGTTTATGAAAATGTGCAAGTTGTGGATTCTGTAATCTGGTATTTTATGACTTTCTCTTTAAGGGCAAATTTAACCTTGGAAAGAAAGCAGTCTCAAAAGTGAGCAGATATGTATTCCTCCCTTAGGAATCCAAATTGTGAGTGGCCTTGTGATTGTTTTGAGGGAAAGATACATTTGAAAAGTAGCTCCACCACTTTTCAGATGTTCCAAGCTAGTAGAAGCATTTTTATTGCTAATACTAAAGAGACTGAGTTTGTCTGTTCAGATTCTCTTCTAGAGAAAGGCATAAAGATTAAGTTTTCCTCAAAGACAGAGGACGCAGTAAAGCTGAGAGCAGAGCAGCCTCTTTGGAATAAGGCTCTTTGTTACCATTCTTTCCTTTCTGTAAGATGTTTGAATCGTCTATCTCTGAATTGGCAGGCATCTATGAGGTCCGAACAGCTAAAGTAATAAGGTTTCATAATGACCAAACCTTTAAGGCAATGATTTTGCCCCTTCTGCATGCTTTTTTTTTTTTTAATACTTGTGTGTGTGTGTGTGTGTGTGTGTGTGTGTGTGTGTGTGTGTGTGTGTGTGTGTCTTAGAGGGCACTGTGTGTTCCTGTGAAGGACCAAGACTGACTTCAGGAATCATCCTGGATTGTTTCTACCTCCTTTTTGCTTCACTCTGGGATTTTCCAGGCTCTGCCAACCAGGGCCAGAAGTGCAGGCCGCTGCCATTTCTGCCTGGCATTTTTAAGTGGGACCTGGGATCCAAATTTAGGACCTTCTGCTTTTGAGACAGAGTCTTAAATCCTGAGCCATCTCTCCAGCCCCTGGATGCTGTTTTTTTTTTTTTTTTTAAATCTTAGTTTATCTTTGCATTGCTGCATGTACAGTGTGACTTGAGGAAGCAGCCAGTGGTAACATTTCTCTATATATTTAAAAAGCTCATAAATATCCTTTTACTCCTGATGTCTTGAGCATCATGCTGTGGGTTTGTCTCATGACTCTGGCATCCTGGAAAGGATTTTTGCACATACTTGGAACTTCACATATATCCAGTGATCTCTTTAGACTCCCCTGTGATTCATTCTATTCCTTTTTGGGCACCTCTGGGTCAGTGTCCATTGCCAAGGTCTAATATGAGTGTAATTCACAATAACCAGAGGATTTCAGATATTCACCATTCTGTGAAGCACCTTATGGCACTCCATGTCTGCTTTTATTAGGAAGCACAGACATTACACACACACACACACACACACACACACACACACACACACACACAGGATACAGTGCCAAATAGGATTCCCTATCAACATAGACAGGAGGTAGGTGGGCTTACTTCAAGGCTGAGAAACATCAAATGCCCTAGAATCACAGCCAGAGAGGAGGGTTATCATATTCTGCTCCCAAATTCCAGGAGCAGGTGTGTAGGCAGACATTCTTTTCCTCGAATTTCTAGCCAGTTAAGGTCTAGGGAAGTCTGTTAACTAGTGGACAAGATGTCATTGTAAGGAACATGTGGGAAGGTAACATGTCCCCCTACAAACCAGCCTAAATTTAATGTATAAAAATGAGTAAAATGGGGGCTGGAGAGGTGGCTCAGGGGTTAAGCAAGGCGGAGGGTCCTGGGTTCGGATCCCAGATCCCATGTATAGACACCAGGTGGAAGCGGGGGGGGGGGGGGGGGGGGCTGTGTTTCTGGTCCTGGTAGGGCGGAGCCTGTGAATCCCGGGGCAGAAGGAGGTGGAGGTATCCATGGTGGTTTGCGAATTCGTCCGTGGTTCTACACATACACAGACACACACAGACACAGACGCACGCACATACACACGCACATGCACACAGTTGAATAAATAATAATAATAAAAAAATTTAAAAAAAATGAGTAAAATGGGGGCTAGAGAGGTGGCTCAGGGGTTAAGCCTCTGCCTTGCAGGCACAAGGTCCTGAGTTCGGATCCCAGACCCCACGTATAGACGCCGGGCAGAAGCGGGGGCAGCCTGCGCTTCTGGTCCTGGTAGGGCGGAGCCTGTGAATCCCGGGGCAGAGTAAACGAGGAGGAGGGGGAGGCGGTCCATGGTGGTTCCCGAATTCGTCCGTGGTTCTACACACACCCACATACATACACACACGCATACACGCACAATTAAATAAATGATAAAAAATGAGTAAACGTCTCTCTTATCAATATGCTCATTGTGTTTCTTGCTTAAAAAATGGTAAGATTATATTTACCAAGTAATTGTTTTAAAATATACCTCTTTGTGATTTACTGTCAGTGAATATTTAATTTATATACCTATTTTGTCTACATATCTGGGTTCATGTAAAAATTTCTCATACAAAGAGGGGTCACAGGCCAAATGTGATGGCACACACATGCAATTCCAGCACTTGGAGGATGAGGAATTCATGTTCATGCTTGTTTCCACTGAGAATTAGATGCAACCTGGGACACTTAAGCCTTTGCTTCAAAATAACAACAATAATAGTGTTATGAGTGGGAAACATTTAGAGAGTCCTGGTTTAATTTACCAAGCTGACTTCTAGAAGCCCAGCCACCAGTTTGTCCACAAGCTTTGTTCATGCCTGCTCATCTCCCCTGGGTGGCAGGAGAGGTCTGGATTCCATGTTAAACAGACCCAAGGTCAGCACATCTACATGATCCACTTTGATCCCTAGAGGATGCTTCTGCTTAGGGTTCTGTAAGTGGAATGAACTCATCCAGCTTCTGGATGGCTTCAGCCAATTGTCCCAATTGGCTGTCCCAAACAGATCGCCACTGTCGCCCCTAGCCATGATCTAAACCCTCACCACTTCCTCACTGGCCTATTTGGGTTATTTGCCATGTCCCTAGTTGATAGACAAACCCCTGACCTCCCCTGCAAGATCAAGGATGGCCGCTGCAGCATCTCAGTCCTGTGGAATGCCTGGCATCTTGATTCTCACTCCTCCCATTTCCTTCTTTGTCTGCCTTGTGCCCATTTTCATGTCTTTCTTCAGTTCCTCCAGAGTTTATC
Organism: Typhlomys cinereus; assembly: GCA_023101885.1. Taxonomy (NCBI): domain Eukaryota; kingdom Metazoa; phylum Chordata; class Mammalia; order Rodentia; family Platacanthomyidae; genus Typhlomys; species Typhlomys cinereus. The sequence goes on along the minus strand of JALPQD010000134.1, from coordinate 4,163 downwards.
CATTGGGCAGGAGAACTCACAGCAATATCAGGGGCCAAGGGAACTGTCCATACCATATCCACAGGACTTCTGAGAGACGGACAATCTTTACTTGCTCGACCAGCATGTCTGGCCAAGTATACAGAAGAATGGCAATTTCTTCATCTTACTCACCTGCCCAGGGACCAGTCCTGCCAACTGTGGACTGGGGCTTCCCCATCAATTAGACAATCACAGAGTTGTTCTGGGCTTCACTCAAATCCTAATGCTTCACAGCTGTGCCCAATTTACACCAGTCTTTAACTAGGACACTTATCTATTGGGAGATTACTGTGTTGCTATTATATACAACTTTATTGACCTAGAACATTAGTTAATTGGCTATGACTGTGGATGTGGAGATGAATTCCCTAAATTAAGGAAACATTTTCTCATAAAGAACATTTAATTGTTATTCTGAGGAGTAGTTCTGTGTAAGTGTTGATATGGAGATTTAGCTGAATTGGAAGTAATTAGAAAAACTGAGAGAAGCCTGAATACTTGAAAACATCCCTTCACAAACCCCAATTTTCAGGTTCTGCTGAAATAATTAAGATTTAGTGTACATATATGATGGAATAAGTGTCAGAGTAAAATAGACTTACTGAAAAATAAATAGAAATACTTTTGAGTTCAGAAAATTGAAAAATCCTGACATTACTACATTTCATCTCCTATAATGAAAAGTATAACGATACTAATGGATTCTTATTGAAGATCAAAATTTCATGTTTTTTAAAAATACTTTTTTTAAACTTTATTTTGTGTGTGTGTGTGTGTGTGTGTGTGTGTATCAGAGGGCAGCGTGTGTACCTAGGATGACTTTGGGAATGAACCTGAATTGCTTCTACCTCCTTTTTGGTTCTCTCTGGGATTTCCCAGGCTCAGCCTTCTAGGCTGAAATCTGGGATCTTAACTCAACTTAGATCCTTTTGTTTTGAGGCAGAGGTTTAACCCAGTACTTGAGACCCCAGGATTTCCCTGACCAAGCCCACCTAGCTGGGCTTTCTTCTTCAGGATTGTATTTGGGATGGACCACACTGCAGATGTGCACACCTCTATTCTGGATGTGTATGTGACACAGACGTGACGTGCAGGCTGAGGGGTACCTGAGCCATCTCTCCAGCCTGGGAATTAATCTCTTTATTGTTTAAAGAAATGCTGAGAAGAAAGGTAGTCATGGCTAGCATGGGTGGCTCAGTCCTTGAGGGCTGAGATGAAACCATCCCTATCTTGCTCCAAGCAAGCAAGGAAGGACCTTAGGAATGCTCCAAAATGTTTAGAAAGAGCTGCTCTGGGAACCAAGTTTTGTATTGCTGATCAATTTCCTGTATTTGGCTTTCCTAATCTTAAAAAATCCTAACCCCAGAAAAAAAAAGGGATTTGTTTAGTATAATAAACATTTAGTATCATAACTGAAAAACATTTCAGGTAACTTTGGATGGTAACAGAATTTATTGATTTATTGTTGAATGGATAACAGGAATGGATACCAGGTCCTTATACATGCTAGGCAAGTGCTTCTATTACAGAGCTAATATCCCAATATCAAGTATTGAGGTTTTTTTTTTGCATTTCAAAAATTAAGTTTATTCAACCAAAAGAGCAGCATGTGGATTTTACTCAGGAATTGCATAACCCAGAAACTAGCGCAAGATTCAGGCCAGTGGGGCTTCTGTTCACAGCACTTCGCTGGAGAGAACCCTATTACAGAAGTCCTCCAGGTGAGGAGATGCTTTCTGACCCCTGCTGAACCATGCTTCCCAGTTCTTGAGACCCCAGGAATTCTCTGACCAAGCCCATCTAGCTGGGCTTTTTTTCTTCAGGATTGTATTTGGGATGGGCTACACTGCACACGTGTGCACCTCTATTCTGGAAAGGGTTTGAAGCATGGTCTTCTGGACAGGTATGTGACACTGATGTGACGTGCAGGCTGAAGGGTACTCGAGAATGGAGTAGAGGTGTATGAAGTACAAGACAGAATCAGGGACTGTCCAGAAAAGCACTGGGACTCAGCTTTGCCATTCTAGCTCCACTCCTCTGAACATCAGACACAGATCTGCCTCTGGCATCCTTCCTGAGTCAACAAGTCCACGAAGAGCCTGGCCTCATATGCTGTTGGCATCCACTAGAAAATAGGGAGGAAGAAGAGCAGCCCCAGCTTGCAGATGGGCCAGCTCATCTGCTCCCTTCCTTCCATAGGATGTGAGAGACCTGTACAACGAAGACTTTAAAACCCTAAAGAAACAAATTTCAGAAAACACCAGACCTGCCATGCTCCTGGATTGGTAGAATTAACATCATAAAAATGACCATCCTTCCAAAAGCAATATGCAGATTCAATGCAATTCCGATCAAAATGACAAGGAAATTTACAGAAATTGATAAAACAATCTCAAAATTCATATGGAAGCACAAAAAGGCCAGGATAGCAAAAACAATCCTGGGTAATAAAACTCAGCTGGAGGTATCACTACATCAGACTTTAATCTATATTACAAATCTACAGTAATAAAGATAGCATGATATTGACTTCAAAACAGACACATAGGAGGGAACTCCCTGGAATTGATTGGCCTAGGCCATTATGTTCTAAACAAGACCCCAATTGCACAGGACATAGAACCAACACTCAGCAAGTGGGATCTCATGAAATTAAACAGCTTCTATTCAGCTAAAGATGTTGGTAACCAAGCAAAAAAGACAACCCACAGAATGGGAAAAAAAAAAAAAACCTTCATTAAACACACATCTGATAGAGAAATAATATCCAGAGTGCACAAAGAACTCAACAAATCTTAACAGAAACTTTTCCCATGATGAAATTAAAATGTCCAACAAATACCTTAAAAAAGTTTCACCCTCATAGCCATTAGGGAAATGCAAATAAAATCCACCCTGAGATATCATCTCATCCTGGTCAGAATGGCTAAAATCCAAAACACATAAACAACAAATGTTAGAGAGGATGTGGGGAGACAGGAACCTCATACATTGCTGATGGCAATGAAGACTTGTACAACTGCTCTGGAGATCAATATAGGGATTTCTAAAAAAAAAGTTAAAAATTGGAATGTCATATGACCCATTTATACCATTACTGGGAATATTTCCAAAGACTGCCTCATTTTACTATAGAGATGTATATGTTCACTGCAGCCCTACTCACAATAGCACAGTCATGGAATCAACCTAAATGCCCAACAGTCGACAAATGGATAATGTAAATGTGATAAATATACACAATTAAATACTATGCAGCTATCAAAAATGAATTAATGAAAGAAGTTATACTGGGGGCTGGAGAGGTGGCTCAGGGGTTAAGCCTCCGCCTTGCAGGCGGAAGGTCCTGAGTTCGGATCCCAGATCCCACGTATAGACGCCAGGCGGAAGCGGGGGCGGCCTGCGTTTCTGGTCCTGGTAGGGCGGAGCCTGTGAATCCCGGGGCAGAAGGAGGTGGAGGCGTCCTTGGTGGTTCACGAATTCGTCCGTGGTTCTACACACACACACACACACACACACACACACACACACAGACACGCGCGCACATACACACGCATATGCACACAGTTGAATAAATAATAATAATAAAAAAAAATTAAAAAAAAAGAAGTTATACTGAACAAAGTATAATAGACATAGAAAGACATCATGTTTTCCCTAATAAGTGGAACCTAGTACTAAGCTCTCATAATGACATACTCAAGAGGAAAATATCTAAAATATTCATTATAACTGCAAAAGATCACAACTTGGGGGCTAGGTAAAAGAAGACCCCAGGAAGGTAAAGATGAGCTCCTGTTCCTATGTTCAAGATTTTTTTAAAAAAAAACTGTTAAAAACTGGCCTGTTATACAAGAAAAGGCTTATGGAGAGGGAAGATCAGGATTAGACCCCAATAGAGAGTGGGGTTGGCCTCCAGGTAACCAACCACCTGCTAACTAACCCCAACCCCCACCAGTCCATAAGAGAGAACACATGAGCAAAGCTGTAAACCAGTCTATGCAACAGTGGGTGGGGAGTAAACCTCAAAGTGGAGGGCCAGAGATTCGTCTCAATATTTTACAGTATGTGTTGTAAACAGTGTCATTATTTATGTTATGTATGCATTTCTTTCTTTTATTTATTTAACTATGCTCTATTTG